>QAXH01000880.1:208-14600 GCA_004335635.1 Chloromonas sp. AAM2 | reverse complement strand
CGCATGCAGGTGAGACCGGGCACCTCACAGCCCCATGCAGGACGCACACGCATGCAGATGAGACCAGGCACCTCACAGCCCCATGCAGGACGCACACGCATGCAGGTGAGACCAGGCACCTCACAGCCCCATGCAGGACGCATACTCAATGCATGTATTGCCCATGGCTGCAGATGCTGATGAACGACAACAACCACTACTCAGCCACATTCAACAAAGCACTGGTGCGTCAGAACCCTGGAGAATCATCACAGACCATGCGAATGCGGTCGCATCGCAATCATGATGTGTGCAAAGCATGTTACGCGACAGGAGCTTCAAGGGGAATGCAAGCCCAGGGGCTGCCTCGTCAAGGTTCCCTAATGCGCGGATCCAGCCCCTGGACTATTTCATGTTGGTCATGTTTGCCATGCATGTGTGTGCATGCATGCAGCGCGACCCGCGCCACCTGGGCAACTGCGTGGTGCATGGCTCGACCGTCACGCTCAGCGCCGCCAATGTAGCCCACATCATGACAAACGAGCCGGATGAGCACACAAGACAAGCGGTGAGATGAGGCAGCTGAGATGGGTGGACTGTGCGCTGTGCGCTGCGCCCCGTGTTTGGCCCGAGCCATGCCTGTCATGCGCGCCTCCTCTGATCGCATTGGCCCTGCGGCACGGCCCCATGGCGTGTGTGGGGGTGTTGCCATGCAGGTGTGGCTTGCCGCGTCGCGCAGCCCCGCCTCAAACCTGTTGCTGTTGGAGCATGTGTGCGCCGCCAGGCGGGAGCAGGCCGGGCTGCTGGGGGCGCCCAGCTATAGCCGGTACAAGGCACAGGGGGCCAGGTGAACGGCGGGCGGGCAGAGAGGCACCCGTGGGATGCATCATCTGTGCCCTGTGCAGGCAAGTACACCCCCGCCGTTTTGGCAAGGCCGCAGGTGTTGATCATCAGGTCGTGATTTGCCAGACGTATGCTCAGCTGTGCAGGTGTGCCTCAGCGCCTGTTCACAGCACTTGCTTGCTTCTTCGTCACAATGGCCATAGCTTGTGTCGTGTGACACTGCCGTGCAGCCTGGCCGAGCAGCCAGCCGCTATAGTGGCCTTCCTGCAGCAGTTGGCTACGGAGGTGCGCCCCACGGCTGATGAGGAAGTTAAGGTGAGCACCCGCTCAGCAAATGCTTTATTTCTAATCACAAAGTTTCACAAATCACGTGCAGTGATGGGGGCGAGGTTGTATTTCCCGTGCTGCGGCTGACCGTGCCCGCACCAACAATTGTTACTGTTTGCTCCTCCTTGTTTGCTGCCTTGTCAGACCTCCTTTGGCTGTGCCTTGTGCAGTCCCTGGCGCGCGTCAAGGCTTCTCTGATGAGAACTGCTGATGCTGCGTCTGTGAGCGTGGCCCCATGGGACACGGAGTTCCTCATGGCGACCATGCGGCGCGGCCAACAGGCGCTGCCACAGGCTGTGGTGCATGAGTGAGTGCACGTGGGCTGATACTGGCAGGGGCATGAGGACAGCATGTCATGAGGCAAGGCCAAGCAATGGCCACTCTGCTGCACCTCGCTGACCTCGGCAGGGCGCCCAACGCACGTCCATACTTGACCAGCCATGTGACCCTTGTCTCCGTGTCTGCGCGCAGTTACCTGCACCTTCCCCTTGTGCTGGAGGGCATGGCGGAGCTGTTCCAGCGCACCCTGGGCGTGACACTGCACACGCGCACCGCTGGGCCGCATGAGAGCTGGGCACATGGCGTGCTGCGCTGCGACGCCTCCCACCCAGACATGGGGCACATGGGCACTGTGTACCTGGACCTGTGCAGGTGAGGGCGCATCCAGGGGTGTGGGGAACAGGGCGAAGTCAGGTGCAGGTGCGGCGGCCGTGCTGCCTGCACAGCGGCTGCGCCACCACATTCTCAAAACAGTTGAGCATTAAAACGCAACATGGAGGCCTAGATGTAGGTTGTATGTGTTGGGTGAACCATCTTGGCGCAACCTTGGGTCAGCTGGTCTTTTTGGCTTGTGAGCGACGAGCATATAGCTTTTGCTCAGTACTCTTGAACATCATGGCTTCTGCTTCCAGAAACAGCTGCTGTCAATCGTGTGAATGCAGGCTACAGATTCAGCCCGTTTGACCCTCTATTATTTGGGCGCATGTGTGTTGGCACTGTGCTGGTGCAGCCGACCCCACAAGTACCCTAGCGCTGTGACTTTCCCCATCCGCTGCGGCAGACAACTGCCTGACGGCGCGTACCAGGTGCGCTGCCGGTCCCAGGTGCAGCGGAGCATGTAAACGTGCAGGCAGGAAGCAAGTCTGTGTGATCCCTGGACCTGTCTGCAAGAGGGAGGTGAGGGCACTGCCCGGGTTCAAGTACCAGCACAGTCAAGGCATGCACCAGCCCACGCTGCTCTCACAGATGCTCCTTGTCTGCCCCAGGCTCCCATCATGGCGTTACTGGCGGACTTTGGCCGACCATACTGTTCACCGCATGACGTCCGTCTCACTTCTCGCGACTTGCGAGTGCTGCTGCACGAGTGGGGCCACTGCATGCACAACCTGGCGTCGCGCACGCGCTACCAGCACCTGGCTGGCACAAGGTAAACACCAACACCAGCACAGGCGCCTGTGAGAGTGGCTCAATGTGCAGAGAGGCATGTCCCCATGGCCATACTGCGTGACAGTCCTGTGATAGTAAGACACAGCCCTGGTATATGTCTGACTGACAAAGGACAGCCGAGCCAAGCCTGACTGACTAGACCAGCTGGTGTGCTGTTGTGTGCGCCTCCCCCGGCAGCTGCCTGACAGCTGTTCTGCACTCCTTCCTGTCAGATGTGCGCAGGACCTAGTCGAGCTGCCCTCGCACCTGTTTGAGCACTGGACTGCGGACCCGCGCTCACTGCGCCTGTTGGCCCGGCATCACAGTACACGCGACCCGCTGCCCACACAGGCGTGCCGGGCGCTGGCCGAGCAGCGGCGCATGTTCGCTGGGCTGGAGCTGCAGCAACAGGTGCTGCTGTCACTGGCCGACCAGCGCCTGTTTGGGGCTGAGCCGATGCAGCCGGGCGGCACCAGCCAGGCGTGGGCGGAGGCAACCACACCCTACTCGTCCCTGCCGTGGGTCAAAGGTAACGCTGGAGAAAGACACTGAAAGGGAAGGGCTGCAGGTTGTCTCCCCGAGGCCGCAGGTTGTCTCCCCTATGTATTTGCTTAGTTACATACTGGTGCTTAGTTTCATACTGGTGCTATGCTGATACACAAGTTACTTTCCTTCGTTGTATCCACTCGCATACCGCCGGGCAAGTGTTGTGCTGCAGGCAGCCACCCCGAGGCGCGCATGAGTCACCTGACCATATACGGTGCCACATACTACTCGTACGTGTACGCGCGCTGCCTCTCCGCTGCGGTGTGGGCCCAGATGCTGGCCGAAGACCCGCTGGCACCCGCAGCAGGGGGCGGGGGGGGAGGGGGCAGGGCTTAAGCTGCAGGGCAGGCTCAACACAACGCTACCGTATGCGCGTCAATGCATCCACTCACGTTCCAATTCGTTGGGCAAGACAACCACAGATAGGCAGAGCACAGACACAGCTGCTGTGGTGCGTCTGGACATGTGTGGCCCTTTTCCACCAACACCGGTAGCCACTCGAGTGGTTTGCCATCATGCTGTTGTGCGCAGGCCAGGCAGTGATGCAGGGTCTCCTGCGGCCCGGAGGCGCCATAGAGCCCGTGGCCCTGCTGACGGGTGCACTGGGCCCGGGAGCGCTCACACAGCACCCCTCGGGGGGCTGGGCACCCAGCCTAGACCCATCGGTTGTGCGTGCAGCCATGGCCACCTTTGGATGAACTGCGCAGGTGACAGCAACTTACCTGCTAGCCTCAACACAGACACTACCCTGGGCTTAATGTCATGCAATTATCATGGCACTAGCGTTGTCTGAAGTACAAGCTCAACGCCATGCAAACGAAATCCAACCTGCTGCCAATCAAGGTCAAGACTTGGATCACCCTTTTCCAGTCCACAGCAGAGTTGTCCAGCCTCTACAACTGGAAAACTCTGGACTGCATGGCATGAAGCCCAGCGCAGTGTCTGTGTTGAGCGCTTCTCAGCATAGCAGGTCGGCTGGCTAGCAGGGCTGGGCCGGCAAAGGTCAAGCAGAAAACTAAACACCTGGTTGGAGTGATCTCAGCACTTGCTTGCTGTGCGTATTTTTCAATCTCTGGTGCTTGATGTCATGGGTCATGTCCGTCGAGCCCATTTGACCTGAACTGTATTGGTAAGATCACAATGATGCGTGCAGTGATGTGTGCACGATCTGTACGTCTGGTACAACTAACCTGAACGCCTACTGAAACAATGAATGACTGCAGCAGGCTTCGAAAAATCGCGTGTGTGGACAAGGGTTTGGGAAAACTGCACAAAGCAGGTCCTCCTTCGTGTTGACATGACTGCAGCCGTGTTTGTTTGGCGTGCCATGTGGATTTCGCAATTGTCGTAGTGTGGAACGGGCGTAACGCGTTGCAGAACTGCCGCAAAAGTGCGTTTTTTTTGTCTTGGTGTCGATGTGGCAATCAGCCATTACCTGACTCAACATTCACAAGATGCATCGCAGCACCAGGCTCCTTTCTCTTCTTTCCCAGGCCATCAGGCCTTTGCCTGCCGTGTGTCGTGGCATCGCTGCTGAGGGATTGGCTCTGCCGAATCACACAGCTGCCATCACCACATCAGCAGTTGAGCAATTTCAGCAATCGTGGGCTGCAAAGGACAGGGATGAAGAGTGGGTACATGAGTCACATCAGGAACCCCAGGGCTCTAGGCCTGATGGTGCAGATCGTGGTTGCTGATTAAAGGGATGGGAACAGGCACAAGCTCAGAAGTCCACTCAGTGCCCCATCATGCAAACCTCGGTGATGATCGCCTGCGTCACTGTTGCATCTGCAGTGCCTGGGGTCCCAGGATCATGTACCCTGAGCCAGAAGCAGTTGTTGGGCAGCCCGCACCCGCATTCCAGGCACCAGGTCAGTCACACCCGTTCTGCTGCGTCCGCCAGGTTCAGCGTTGCATTGGTACTGACAGTTCAGTCAGACCGCTTGCGCTACCAGTCAGTGATGTGATAGTTGAGATGCTGAGGGTGAGGGCCAAGTGTGCGGTGCTGGCCTGTGCCGTATGCAGCTGTGGTTGACGGCGAGTTCAAGACTGTTAGTCTGAGCGAATACCGTGGCAAGTGGGTGGTGCTGTTCTTCTACCCAAAGGTGAGGCATGAGGCAGACTACTCGAGTGTGCCTTTCTTGATTATTTTTGCCAGTTATGCCAGCCCTGTGTGCGTCCACAAAGCAGCGCAAAAAGCTGCGCCTGGCGTCTAATGCGATCAACGCTGACATTTGTACTTGTCAACTTTCACATGGAAAGCATGTTAAAAACGGCACAAGCCTCAATAGACAGACTAGCTGCAAACTGGCAGACTGGGCAGCATTTCGTTTGCACTATTCGTCTGACTAGAAAAGCGGATTGTGTACCACCCACACATAACATTGACGGCTTGTCGGAATGTTCGCAGGACTTCACGTTTGTGTGCCCCACGGAGATCATCGCATTCTCAGTGAGTCGCTTCAGTTTTGTTCAATTATGAACAGGGACTTGTGTGGGGTTTGTTTAATAGTAGGGAGCACAGGTGGTATGATGTAGAGGAATTCAAGAGGTGACTGTGCCGGTCCCAGCGCGCTGTGTGATTGAGCGTGTGTGTTGGTGTGTGCCTCCACAGGACCGTGCAAAGGAGTTTCAGGCGTTGAACGCGCAGGTAGGGCGGGCGGGGGAACGCTTTGAGACTGAGTTGCAGGGCAATCGCAGCTGTTGCCTGCCTGTGGACGAGCAACCCAGGCCAGGGGCCCCTGAGCACCGGTGTCAGCACTCTCATGCGGCGTTGTCATGCCCTGCCCTTGCAGTTAATTGCCGCCAGCACAGACACCGAGGAGACACACTTGGCGTGGATTCGCACGCCGCGCAGGCGGGGAGGACTGGGGTACATGCAGATACCGATCATCGCTGACACAACCAAGGAGATAGCTGCCCGGTGGGC
This sequence comes from Chloromonas sp. AAM2, assembly GCA_004335635.1. NCBI lineage: Eukaryota > Viridiplantae > Chlorophyta > Chlorophyceae > Chlamydomonadales > Chlamydomonadaceae > Chloromonas > Chloromonas sp. AAM2. Next base: position 8,551 of record QAXH01000880.1, on the reverse strand, counting down.
GGGGCTTCTTGGCTGGTGTTTTGCTGGCTTGCAGCTCAAGAAGTGTGCCACTAGTTGCAGCTCATTTGGTCTCGTTGCGATTTGTGTGCAGTTACGGTGTGCTCATTGAGGATAAGGGAATTGCGCTGCGTGGACTCTTTATCATCGACCCGGAGGGCGTGGTGCAGCAGGTGCGACTCGAGTGACTCAAGCGATAGGCACTGTGTGGCCCTGCTGCTCAAGCCTGCGAGTGTTCCAGCCCTGCCCAGTGTTGCCTGCTGCCCAGTGCACCGCATGCCACTCACTCCAGCCCTAGGCTCAATTGGTGTCCAAGTGTTAGTGTTTGCGCAGGTGACTGTGAATGCTCTGGGTGTGGGCCGCAGTGTGGACGAGACGCTGCGCCTCCTGTCAGCCCTCCAGTTCGTGGCCGAGCATGGCGAGGTGAGTGACCACTTGGGTGCCCTTGAGCGTGTGCGCATGTGGCGCGGGTGCGCCCCTGGCTTTGTGGTGCTCCACACGCGTTATTGCCCCGTTCGTGTTGCTTCCCGTGTGGCCAGGTGTGTCCCGCAAACTGGAAGCCTGGCGAGAAGAGCATGGTAGCCGATCCTGAGAAGAGCCTCGAGTACTTCAGCTCAGTGGAGGAGCAGGTAAGCGATGAGGTCAGGAGTTGAATTGAGGAGGTGGTTTTGTCCTGCAGCTGACCAGTCCTGATGCCTGATTCTGGAAACAAGTTTGTTCAAACCTTGCGCTGTGCCATGCATCTACAACTGTCGATGTCAGTTGATGCATGACTTTGTGACAGCTCTACCGCATGTGCTGGGTATCACAGGATGCCGAGCAGGCGTTTGCAACCAAGCTGCAGCCCATCACTTCGCGGAAAGACTATGAGGCCGCGGTGGCCTCGGGCAAACCCACGGTGAGGCATAGCTGCGGCTCAGAGCAAATCATTGTGTGGCAAACCTGCTATGGTGTGCTGAGGCATGCTTGTCTTCGCAAATATCTGTCCCAGACCAGGCCTTCTTCCGTGTGTGTCCACCGCTCACAGGTGATTGACTTCTACGCGCCCTGGTGCGGCAAGTGCCGGCAGATCGGCCCCTTGCTGGACACACTCGTGGACAAGCATCCAGAAGTGGTAGGAGGCTCTGCTTAGACTGGCTGATGCACAGGACGTACTTCGCTTTTCTGATCCTCATCAAGTTGCTGATGGACAGGACTCTGTAACCAGACCATTGTATGAGAGAGTTGTTGAGGAATCCGCACGTCAACACGTTGTAAAACAGTTACTGCTAACACTTGCGCAGCACTACACTCTGTATCAACACATTAGTATTTAGTCTGATTGTCATATTCACAAGAGGGGAGGAATTCCAACCCGGCCAACCTACATGTGAAGGGGATTGCGACGCACCAGGATAGTAGTGGTGGTGGCCAACCCCTCGAGGTCTTATCCGGGGCGAAGAGGACGAACAGAGGGCGCTGGTGTCGATATGTAGCCACAGTTGTTATTCTCACTCTGACGTCATATTCACATGCTGATGATCAGCCAAGGAGCAAGCTGGTGTGCTGCTGTCTGCCCCTCACAGAACTTTCTGAAGTTCGACACCACTGCTGAGCCGCTGGAAGCCCTTGCTACTGAACTGGGTATCAAGGCACTGCCGGCCTTCCACTTCTTCAAGGTACTTCATGTACAGCACTATCCACTTGCTGCTACTGTTTAAACCTGTTTAAACCTGTTTAAACCTGCTACTGTTTAAACCGTGACTACTGCTGCCTGCTTGAGCATCTAATGATGCACGTATTGATTGCACATGCAGGGTGGCAAGGAGGTGCAGGCACCTGTGACAGGGTACAAGAGGAAGCTTGTGGAGGAGGCGGTGCAAAAGCTTGCCAAGTAATTTATCCTCAAACGGGCGTTGTCAGTGTACATCAGATCTCAGATCAGATTTGGATGTTGACAAATGGTTTTGGCAAACAGTCTTGTCAAGCATGTTGCTGCTGCCACTGTAGCGCTACCCTCAATGGCTTTTTGATTGCCACTGTTGAATACTTAGTTGTAACTGCTCTGTAAACATACCATGCTGAAGTGGTACTTAAGCAATGCGGCGAACCTGAAGAAGCTCTCTTGGTGCAGGTTGTGCCGTGACATGAACTTCCACATGCAAGGCCTGGAACACGGACCATGGCAGCGTGAACAAAGCCTCACTGGCGCAGAACTTGACCAGAATGAACACGCAGAAACGAAGGCTTTAGCCATAGATAGGTTGCTTTGGAAAGCAACTGACCCACTGTGTCAGGGTCGTTCATTGGGTGGCGCCCAAACCCGCAAGTCAATACAGAGTTTGCCAGCACTGCCATGTTTGCCAGCACTGCCATGAATCGATTGAGAATTGTCATAATTCCATGACGCAAAAACCTTCTTTTTATCTATCTGTTTGGTCCATGTGAAGACAAACCAAAGACCTTCACTAGATCAAGTCAGATGTTGCACATTTTGTCCATGCACTGCAGCTGAAGGGCTCAGATTTCCCATGCTGTGTGGCCTCTGCTGCATAAGGTGCCTCGTCAGGCAAGCTGCTCTGTCACAGCACTACTCTGATGATCGCAGTGCAAAACTTGTGCATGTCCATGTCCCAATTAGACCGGGCCATCAGCTGCTTGGCTTGTCCTCCTGCACATGCCGGGTGCAACAAAGTGCTTGTTAGAATACCGCAATCCTTCGGAATCAACACAAGACTTTTTTAAATGAATTAGATTTCCAAAACACAAAAGAAACTCGAGGACCGAGTTAATGAATTCTCAACACAAGGGCGTTTTGCAATTCATGTCCAAACACGAGGCGTAACACGAGCCCTTTTTCGAGTTAGGTCCTAGTCTACAACCACAGTGTCTGCAAGCACTTGATCAGTCAGAGCAACAAGTGATTCAATCGCTGTCAGACTCATTAGCAGGCTCGCTGTCAGACCCGCTAATAGACTTGCTAGCGCAGCCCCCGTATGATTCAGAAGAGTCAATGACAATGGCATTGGATGGGCCTGGTGCACTAGCTGCACGGGCCATGCTGCGTGTGGTGCGGCGAGCTGTGGCCATGTCCGGTAGCTTGCTTGATAGATCAGCTACGGTGGCGCACTCGATTGCAGCAGGCAATCGCTGGAATGGCTTGAGTGGTAATTGCTCAAATCGAGGGGTCGCTCACGTGTGCCAGCAATTTATTTTGAGACACGAGTTGTTACACGAGGCTGAGATGCATTGATTAGCTCGTGTTGATTTCGAGGAACTACGGTACCAACCGACTGCTGCAACCTCACGAGGCAGAAAGTGGTATTAGGTAAACACGCTTCCCGACTCTGAACCTCAAGTGTAACTGCTGCAGAACATAAGTTGACCTGACACCCAGAAGATTCAACGCAGCACGTGGGGTCCAGAATCACTGTGCAGAGTAACAACAAGCTGTAATTGCTCCCCACTTGATTCGTCTGTCATGCCACATGCACCACGCCTTGGCCCACAGCGTACCTTGGATGGCGCCGCGTCCTGCATTGACATGGCCAGCGCCATGCGCAGCTCCTCGTCCTCCACGTCATCAAACATGGCGCCACCGCCAGCAGGGGGCGCCTGAGGGGGCGGAGCGCCTGGTGGGGCCGGAGTGGCTGCGGGTGCGGCTGCGGGTGTGGCGTCATCAGTGGCCATGGACATGGCGAGCGCCTGCTGCAGCAGTGCGTCTTCATCCAAGTCCATGTCGCCGGCACCGGCTGCGGCTGTGGCAGGTGCAGGAGTGGCAGTGGCAGCCGCTGGAAAACCAGCTTCACCGGGCTGAGCAGGGGCAGAGCCGGCTGCGGCATCACTTCCAGGCGCTGCACCAGAAGCTGCTGCCATGGCATTCTGTCTGGCACGCTCCTCTTCCAAAGAAACACGCAGTGCCAGCGCAAGCTCAGGATCGATGCTTGGATCCACACCAAACTCAAACCCGGGACCTCCGCCCGCAGCACCTGATGCTGCAGCTGCGCCTGCGCCTGCGCCGAACCCGAAGCCTCCTCCCTCTCCTTGGAAGATGGGTGACCCGATGAGCACATCTGTGAGCACTGGCCCTGGCGGCACGGTCACCAGGTTGCTATTGTTGTTGCTATTCACTGCCTCATGGAAGGCTGCCAGCTTTTCCTCGTTATCCGCTTCACAGCCAAAGCTCACAATGTCAACAGCTACACTGTTCTTCTTGAGCTTCTTGGCAATCTTGACAAGAGTCTCCTGCAGTCATGTGATGTTGTGCTTGAAGTTCTTGACTGTGGCACTACACCAACAATCATGCCATATACCCAGAATGCGGGCATGCACTACAACACCCGGCAATGGCTTATAAGTGGCAAGAACAGCTTCCATGGACCTGGAGATCGCCTAGATGTCAAACCCCACCTTGTCCTCTTTGATCGGGCTGGCCACGAAAATCACAATTCTCTGGCGTTGATTTTTGTTCTGGCGATGCTTGAGCGCCAGCTGGGCAATTTGAACAGCCGCTGTAAAGTTGGACTCCCCTTCGACGTCGATTTCGGTCATGCAGTTAAGGATCTTGCCCAAGTCAGGCGTGGGTGTCACCAAAACCTCTGGTGTCTTGCCAGCCATGGTCAAAACGCCCACAGTATTCTCAGGATGAGCCTGGGTCTTGGCCCCAGCCAGCAGGTTCACTGCGTCCGCCTGAGCCTGGAAGCGTGTGGGCGCGTAGTCTCCTGAACGCGTCCATTCTGAATTATCCATCAAAACCGTAGTACACTCGCTCATCTTTCAAGGGTTAATGTGGGTGTTTGGTCAGTGGCCCACACAGGATCTGTTTGTAACGTAGGCGCAAGGGCTCTTCTCAGAGCAGTTGCGAGGTACAGGCAACTGTACACCACGACATAGCATGGCGTGCTGCAGAGTGGTGCGGCGGCATTACGCGAGTTTTTGCAGTTTTGCATGTGCCATGCAAGCTTGGGGAAAACCGCATCAGGGTTTTCGGGACGCTTTGCGTGCTACGACATAGGTCGACCTGCCGAACTCGATCGATTGATTTTGATGTGGCCTCACATCTCAGCATAAGAGCAGTGTGCAGTTGGACTTGCACCTCCATCCATCCATCAGGCCATCATGATGCAACACGCAGGAACGATGCCGATGCAAGTTAGACGCCTGGCTGCACCACAACGTACAACGCCAACATCGACTGTCGGAACTCACTGGCGGGCAGCTCATCAAACCAAGCAGCCAGTGCTGGCGCATCAATGTTGTGCATGCCCAGTGGTTCATGGCAGCGTGGCTGCTAGGCAGCAGGTGCGTACAAAGCCTTCCGTTCGCGCAAGTTTTCCGCTACGCAATGACGCAAGCCCTTGTCTGGTTCGCAGATTCCAGTTCGAGCAAGCAGGCGCATCGTGGTCGCACAAGCGAGTTCTGCCACTGCAACCGCTGGCACCCCAAGCAACAGCGTTAGAGTCTCAGCTTACATTCTTCTCTGGTGAGCACGCCCACCACCGCCGGCATGCAGGTTCGTTCTCAAAGTTTGGTTGTCAACTGATCTGCCCGTGTTTGTTGCAGGTACGCATTCAACATCATCTTCAACATAGTGAACAAGAGCGCCCTGAATGCTTTTCCATGCCCATGGTTCATTTCTACTCTGCAGTTGGGTGAGTGTGTGAGCAGATGTAGACAAGTTCAGCCAGCAGACCACATGATCAGCAGGCGACCGCACAAGTGCCTGCAAAGTATTAGACAATGACTCTGTGATCATGGTTGTCACTGCTGCCATGCAGCTGCCAGTGCGTTGTTTATGGTGGTGCTGTGGGTTTTGAGGCTGCAGCCAGCCCCTCAACTCTCATCTCGCTTCTTGCTGGCGCTGCTACCAGTGGGACTCTTCCACACCATCGGCCATGTCAGCGCATGTGTCAGTTTCAGCCAAATGGCTGTCAGTTTTGCCCATATCGTCAAGGCAGCTGAACCGGTGAGCACGGACGAGCAGAAGGGAAAGGGTGCTGCAATTTACATGCTAAATAATGGCAGCGCATAAGAGTTGTCTACAATAGGTACCGCATGCATCACAAACAGAACAGACAACAGTTGTCATGCTGCCACGCCCAGCACTGCGTGATGCACTCGCATGATGTCCTTGCATTCCTTGGCCCTGTGGCCCGCAAGCACAGCCGTGCACAGGGTGTGTGACCGCCTGCAGCACGCCATCAGCAGTGTGCTTTGCTGCCGATCAGGTAACGAACACCAGCTTGTTTGCTCCAGTGAGAAGTGCAACAGCGCTCGACAGTGTGCTGCCCTTGTGGTGTTGCCCCGCAGGTGTTCAGTGTGGCCCTGTCCGGTCCCCTGCTGGGTGTGGTCTACCCCCCGTACGTGTGGCTGAGCCTGGTGCCCATCGTGGCCGGGTGTGCCATGTCGGCCATGAAGGAGGTAAGAGGCGGCAGAGCAATGAGCGACACGAGTGTCCAGCTCTAGGCATGTAACCTGATTCCTGTGGCCCTGACACACTTCACACTTCACAAGCACCAGCGTGCTGACAGCACTTTGCACAGAGGACGGCAAGCAGGGAAACAAGCAGGCATGTGTGCAAGGACACCGGCATATGTGCCTACCATGTGTTGTGCAGGTTACCTTTGCCTGGGGCGGGTTCAACAATGCCATGATCAGCAACCTGGGCATGGTGCTGCGCAACATCTACTCCAAGAAAAGCCTGGTGGACTACAAGGCAAGTATCTTTGAAAAGCCCTGCACATGACGTCAATTGTAACGCATCATAAGGAAGCACAAGAAAGATGCCACAATATGCGGCTGGCTGGTGGGCTGTTCTCACACAGGCAGCATATGGCATGGCATGGCTTGCTTGCGCTCAACTAGCGAGTGTCCACTCTTGAGCCGCATGCAGCGGCCGATCACGGCAGCTGAGCTTGCGACTCTCAGTGGCTGGCTGCTGATGCTGCACATCTCCTCTTCCCTGTGCAGCACATAGACGGCATCAACCTGTTCGGTCTCATCTCCATCGTCTCCCTGCTCTACTGCGCCCCTGCGGCCTATGTGATGGAGGGCGGCCAGTGGGCGGGCGCCTGGGCGGCGGCTACGGAGAAGCTGGGTCGGGAGGGGCTGCTGCAGCTGCTGGCACTAGGGGGCCTCTTCTACCACCTGTACAACCAGGTGACCGTACTAGCTGCATGGGGCCCGGAGCAGCACCGGTTGGCAGCCAGGTCTATGATTGGGTTTCTGGGCCGTGTGAAACAGGCCACACCACCTGTCATGCCACCACCGTCAGTGAGGGCAACACTTACATCGTTGCGGTTCTCACATTGAACAGCACCTGTTTGGTCTGTCCCACAGCCCTGGCCTGTTTCATTCCTGTGCTCAGGCTGCGGTGTTTGACCATCAGCCGCTGCCTGTTGTGCCTCCAGGCATCGTACATGGTGCTTGACCAGGGCATCAGTCCCGTCACGTTCAGTGTGGGCAACACCATGAAGCGCGTGGCGGTGGTGGTGTCGTCCGTCCTGTTCTTCAAGAACCCAGTGTCGGCCATGAACTGGGTATGTGAGGAAAGGGGATGTGGCACAGCAAACTCCACGGCTGAGCCTGGGCTTGGATGGGAAGGGGCAAGGCAGGGTGTGTTTGGGGCAAAGCACAAGGCGACCCAGGGGATCAGTGAGCATGGTTTCTGTGGCGTACACTGGAGGCAAATGAACCTAATGGTGGACCTCTGCTGTGCTGACTGCCCAGACAGTGTAACATGCAGCAGTTACTGATTAGGTCATGATGTAAGTGCAGTAGAGGGGGGCTTGCGAGTTTCAGGCTCTGCCAGCAGGTGTGCCGGCTGACGGAGTGCAGGGGTGCCGTCTGCCTTGCACCACTTGGTGCGCAGACACACGACATGACGCACGACATGACGCATGGCGTGTTGTCCACTGCAGGTTGGTTCCTCGGTTGCCATCCTGGGCACGTACCTGTACACCATGGCTTCAGACAAGTTCACAGCGGAGCAGAAGGCGCGCAAGGCAGCAAGCACCTAGACCGGTCATGGCCATACAGTTGGAAAACAAATTACTGTTTGGAAGAGATTAGCTTTTCTATCCAGAGTTCTGCACTGGTTGCATCAATGTTGGCACCTGCTTCCTGATGTGCACTCCCTCCTTGTAATATGTGAATCAGAGGCAATGGGCGGTTGATGGGGATGGCTGTTGCGGCGTGGGAACTCTGGCTGTGTAGCGCTTTGACTTGGGGCTAGAATTTGTCAGTGACATCACTGTGCATTTGTGCAAAAAAAAAGAAGTTTGCCATTTCTGGGACAATTTGTCACGTTCGTGCAGTGAGGCGTGTCTGTGACTGGAAGTGGCGAATTGTGTTGATACTGTGTGCTGA
>QAXH01000879.1:0-11390 GCA_004335635.1 Chloromonas sp. AAM2 | reverse complement strand
GGTGTGACCATGTCCGGGACGCAGGGCTCTGGTGGATTGCGGGTGTGACCATGTCCGGGACGCAGGGCTCTGGTGGATTGCGGGTGTGACCATGTCCGGGGCTGCATGGTTCTGACGAAATGGTGTGAAATGGGGCCCGAAGTAGGTCTAAAGTGGCCAACGCGGGTTCTGAAGTTCATAGCTTGGCGAGGAGTGGAGCTCATGGCACGATACGTCATCTGGGCCTGTGATGGCGTTGTGTGTGGACCTGTGCAGATAGCTGATGCCATGCTGCGTGTGTTTGTCCAGGTGCGGGTCAGTGGCGGGGCCTGTTGGTGCGGATGCTGGGCGGCTCCCAGGCCGAGTGGTACGATGAGGCGGTGCTGCTGCCCGCTAGCCAGATGGACGTACAGAGACAGGTGGGACACACACGTGTGACAAGACGAAGCATGTCAGCGGACTGAGCGACTCCACAGCTGCAATGCCAGCTCTGATCAACAGTTGTGCCAAAAACAAGGGGGGAACCATCAGCCGGTTCCACCTGGACTCCTCTAATCCACAAACTGTCTGAACGTAGTTACTATGAGTAATCGTTGGGACTCTGATGTAAGACGACAATGATGACTACCCAAGCTGTGTTCGACCGGCCTTGTACAACTGCAGGCTGCCCGCCGCGCCCAGCAGAGCTCCCCATACGTGCTTCCCATCCACCAGCCCGGCGTGCCGGTCACTGATGCCAACGCAGCCCCCGGCATGCTCGTCAAGCGCGCCTACACGCCTGCAAGTGCTGACGTGCATGAGGGACAGGACAAGGCAAACATGGTGGGGGAGCTCGTGGCCCCTGCAGGCGAGCACATCTGGCTGGTTGCATGGCGGGACGGCACACGTGGGCGGTACCGTACCGGAGCACGTGGGCGGTTTCAGCTGTGCCATGTGAACCTGCATGACGATGCGGGCGCGCCGCTGCGGGCGGAGACTGTGTCTGAGCTGATAGCCGGTGGCGTCAGAGAGCTCGCGGTGACGGACGGGGTGCACTGCTGTGTGGACATGGCTGAGGGGCCAGGCAAGGTGGGTGCGGTGACGGACGGGGTGCACTGCTGTGTGGACATGGCCAAGGGGCCAGGCAAGGTGGGTGCGGTGACGGACAGGGTGCACTGCTGTGTGGACATGGCCAAGGGGCCAGGCAAAGTGGGTGCGGTGACGGACGGGGTGCACTGCTGTGTGGACATGGCCAAGGGGCCAGGCAAGGTGGGTGCAGTAGAGGGTGTATGGGCCCGCTGCATCAACGCGGAATTTCATGCAGTACCTACTCAGAGTTGCCCCATGCCTGTCCACATGCATACTATGCCATGCCCAAACACTGGCTGCCTCCTGACGAAGTGCTGAATGCACTCAGCTCTGACATGCTCCTAACACTTGATAACCACGCCAGTTGTCAACCTCTGTGCCTGCACAGGTGCACGTGATCCCCCTTACAAGTACGGCCCCTGACGCTGACAAGGCGGGCAGTGGCGAGGCTGGATTCGATGGCAGCCCGGGTCAGGACCACCGTCAACTGCTATCCCAAGGTGGGGCGGGCATACCGGTGGACTGGTGCTGGCACCTTGGTGGAATGCAAGCAGGGAAGCAGATAGCCTGGCATGGCTATGTCTGACTGACAACTGATGATAGACGAATTACCGCAAGGCCAAGGGCTGATCTTTTCCAGGTTTCCTGCCCTGCAGACCCTTGATGGCCTGTTCCATATGTAGTGCCTTTTGAAACGTAACAGAAACAAAACAACAACAAGACACGGGCCACTCCATCCTGATGCTACGTCAGAACAGCTTTGCTGGCTGCTTACCCGTGTACAGGTTTGATCCAGGACCCTGAGCTTGGCGGGTCGTTCCTGTGCGGTGGGCCCTTAGCCCTGTACGAGCTGTGCCACGCCACGAGGCCGAGGGACCCGGTGACTGTATTTAATGCCAAGCCCGGGCTCAGGGTGCAGCGGGCAGCGGACATGGACTCAACAACACCCAAGGCAAGGATGAGGAACACTGGCTTAGTTTGCACCTGGCGCACCTGAATAGTAGCGTGTTGCATTTGAGCGGTCAAGGCATGCCGGTCTAGGATGCTTTGGTTGCCACAAACACAGATCCACTGCATCTCGAATGTGATGTGTGTCTGAAAGCATTGCTGTGGTCGTGCTGTTGATGCTATCCAGGTGGGCACGCTTGTGAGGCCGGTGCATCTGGGCCTGCAGGCGCGACTCAAGGCAAGGGACGAAACAGGTAGGCACGCTTTCTGCCATCGCCAACAAGTAATGCAGCTAATCGATCAACCCACTTGCAAACCTGTGGTAGTTTGGGTCAAACATCTAAGCTGGATGACCTGCGGTTGTTTGCCCTGTTGTCGTGAACCCACTGGGCTGTCCTCCCCGGGCTGAAGGCCGTGCCACAACAGCAAGCCATGTGTTCCCATGTCACAACCACATGCCATGTGTTCCCATGTCACAACCACATGCCATGTGTTCCCATGTCACAACCACATGCCTTGTGTTGCCCTGTTTTCTATGCCGCTGCAGGTGAACCCGTTGAGTGGCTGAACGCTGCCGAGTGCTGGTGGGACGTGAGCTGGGAGGACGGGCACGTGACACAGACGCCCGTCGGCACACTCGCACACCACACACCCCTCCGGGTGCGTCCGCAGGGGTCCAGGGCAGCATGCCTTTCGGCGCGGCCATAAATTGTAAACTTGTAGCAGCAACTCGCATTGCTGGTATGGATACACATGCGCTTAACCATACTTCGATTTAACCCTCAAGGTTGATGAATTAGAAGTGCAGCCAGCCAGCCAATTTCCAGCGCCAACACCACTCCATGCACTCACGTGCTGCAAGTTGGCTCTGCTCACTGGGCGTGTACACATGGATAGCCAGGCATCCAGTTGCACGCGCCTCATGTGCCGACACCACCCCAGCCAGCCCAGTCACATGTCGTGCTGGTTTCGTTCATCTTCCAGGTTGCCCTGGGTGGCGGCATCCGCAGCGCTGACTCCGTCTCGCGCGCCGTGACCTCCCTTGACCGCGTCATGCGGCGCCTGGCTAGGGGCTGTAAGGCGCTTGTCACGGGCCACCACGGGGGCATGCGGCTGCAGGACAGGCTGTTGGCGGTGGTGGCGCAGGTGGGGGCAAGGCACACCAGCCTAGCCTGAACCGCATAGCACAGTGTAAAGGGGATTCAGAGAGCCCACCTGTCCTGCACATCCACCGGTATATGCAGCAACAAAATGTGATTGGCCGGTCCCCTCGGAGCCCATTCACATCCCACCTGGCCTCGTGCGTAGCCGAGTTCCGTTTTTCTGATTTCATCGTTGATCATTTCCATTGTGATCAATCAGATTCAGATCAACTGCAAAAAACCTCTGACGTCATGGTGTAAGAGGGGGGGCAGGCGCATGGCCAGCCCTCCAGCTGTGAGTACGCTTGGGCTGCCGCCCGCCCTGTTGAAGGCTCACATCTTGTGGTGTGTTGCCTCGTCCGTGCCCTGCAGGTTCAGCTACAGAGCACAGAGGCCGTGTACGAGGAGGTCATTGATGAGGTGAGCACACACGGGGGGGGACGGGGAAGAGGGAGGGGGGAGGGACGGGCTGGAACAATGGCAGCATAGCCTGGCCCTCTCAATGCCCTCTACTGCCCCCTGTGTTGAACTGACATTGTGTTTTCCGTTCATTCTGCATGGCATGCTGGCCAGAATATGAACCCTACCCTGACTAGCCTCCGCTCCTGTACTGCATCTACCACTAGCTTACCACCACCCTGGCTAATGCTTACAACGTCATTACCGTACTGCGCACGTTTTCTGGGTCATCGCATGCTTGGGCCACCTGACTTATCGTACGTTTTCAGCCCCATGGTCCTTGAAATCCCCGCCCTTTGCCTTTCTCAACCCCCGCAGGTCAGCGGTGGTGACGCGGTGCCTGATGATGAGACCGACATCGCGCCTTACGAGTACCAGAAGTACCTGCAGCTAGTGTGTGCCTTCCAGCGGTCCCTGGAGCGGCTGCACGTGTCCCAGCAGGCGCTGCTGCTGACCCGGAACATGCTGCGGGACATGGGCAGCGGCTGCTGGGCGGGGGGACGGGAGGAGGACGGGAACGACAGGCTGGAGGTGGGTCTCGGGTAATAAACAGGCCAAGGTGCGCCAAGATGCGCCAGACTCCTCCCAAGCAAATGTTAGTGCTCTAGTGCTTACACACGACTTCTGCAACAGGTAGCTTCTGCTGGCGCCCTTGCACTGCTTCACCTGCCGTGCTGCTTCCTTCACACACCCACACGCGCAGGCCCTGGGCGAGCTGACGTCTGATGCGGGTGGCATGCTGGGGTCGCGTCTGCCCGCCGTGGTGGAGGCAATCCTCAAGGCCAGTCTGGCGGTGGCCAACAGGAGCTGCCAGAGGGTGCTGGTGCCTGCGGGAAATGTGGAGCAAGTGGGTGGCTAGCACGCTTCATTCACACGGTCAAGGCTGGTACTAATTGGTGCTGAATACTTGGTGGTAATTGGCAGACGTGGTAGCACACCTTTCGCCCTCAGACCACGGTGACAAGGCAATCAGAGGCTACAAAGGGTGCCCAGGTGCTGATTGAAGGCTGTTGTTGGCCGTCCCAACGTGGTTACCTGTAGCATTGGTTTTTGCCTGAACCAAACACCAGCCAGCGTTGGCGAACTCTTTTCTAACGGATAGCCACTCAGCCAAGGGAGAGTGTGTGTGCATTGTCCGCAGTTGGAGCGAGGCTGGCCCATACCCGAGGAAGTGGACGACGATGCACAGGTATGAAAAGCACCGATCCATGATATGATGGCTCTGCGGCTGTGCCATGAAACTGTACACAGTTGTGCGTCTTTGTTTACGTCAGGGAAGGACTCGGTGCGCTCAACTTCATTTTGGGTAGCAATTGCTCTGCAGAGCATTGCAAATGCCAAGCCATGACGGCCATGTGACTCGGCGTCCTTCCAACTTGCCACTTCCGGCCATGCCATGATTTGATGGTGTCCTGTGACTTGTGTGTGACGTGTGCTATCCAGGCTGTCAAGGAGTGCATCTGCCAGGCAGCAGAAACCGCCATAGCCCTGGACATATGCACCACCAAGCTGTTGGAGATGCAAGTGAGTCGGGCAACGGGCATACAGAGAAAGCAATGCGGCCGCACAGTGAACTGTCACATGCCTGCTCAAACAGACCCTGTGGTGAAACGACTGTTGGTGGCAGGGCAGGGTGTGCAACTGCAACTGAATGAGCAGCTGCCATTATGACCTCCCTGCGGGCAGGGGCATGCGGGTGTGCTTCCACCTAGAATGGTATCTGATATCTCGGTTTGCTTGCCTGCTTTCAGGCGATGATACCTGCCGACTCGTACTACTTTGACGCCTTGGAAGAGATGGTGACGCACGCCCGCGGTCAGGTGGCGCTGGCCTGTTCCGCAACGGCCAGCGAGTGGGCGACCGCCGCATGCATCCCGCTGCTGCGCATCCTGCGGGAACCGGACACAGCCGAGCAGCTTTCGCAGCGCTCCCAGCTCGTGAGCACAGTCGTGGAGCAATTTCTTGCTGCAGTTGGCATGAGTTTGCGTGTTCGTGCACATGCCGAACCAGAGTCAGCAATCACACCTGAGACAGAGTCAGTCGAGATGCAGACACGGGATGAGTTCATGGCTCAGCATGTCGGACAAGAAGAAGATGAGTCATCAGACAGGCCCGCAGCGGAGGGCCACCCTTGCGCTCAGAGTAGTGCAGACGCTGTCCTGGGCGCGAAATCTGCTGAACCCGCAACCGTGCCGAGCGACAACGTGCAAATGGAAACAGGCAGCAATGGAAATACGCCGGACAAGGGGCACAGTGCAGCAGCGAATGGACAACCAGAGGCACTTACAAGTGAAGCAGAGGCACTAGTGGCTGAGGCGCCCATCCCCCCAAAGACCACTGTGGCTGCCCCTGAGATAGGGCTCTCATTGCAGACCACAGTAGCCATGGCCGTTGACTTGCTGTACCAGGCTAGCGAGGCTGTTGCTAATCAGCTCCGTTCCATGCAGGAATTGCAGGACGGCCTGGCATCCCTGCGCATTGCCGACATGCTTTCCAGCCAGGCACAGTCAGTCGGGTGGGTGTTGGAAGCAGCCCTGCCGGACAGGAAGATACGGGAGCGGGCGGCAGCCCGGTTGCAGCTCATCACACGCGCAGCGGAATCAGCCCGGGCACTCATCGTCACCCGGGCGGAGGCCAAAGCAGCAAAGGAGGTGGCAGCCGGGGACGCGGCCGCCACACTATATAGCGTCATGTGCGTGGCACTTGCGCGCATGGCTGGTCGCGAGGCTTCTGAGGCGCTGGCGGGGCAGTGGGCTACCAAGGCCGCTGCCCACTGGTCCAGGGTGGTGGAGGGCTTTGAGCGCGCCTTGGATGCGGTGGTGCAGAGGGAGGCGTCAGCGCTGTCCAGGGTGCAGGCGGTGGCTGAGTCAGCACAGGAGGCGATGGCGGGAGCCAAGGGCGAGGGCTCAGGGGCGCTGAGGGCCGAGGTGGCGCAGGCCGAGGCGGACAAGAAGGAGGCACAGGTGGGGCCAGGTCTTCCGTTGTATGTGTTTGTTGGCCCACCCTGCCTGATCTTTCTTACAACAGTTTGCTGCCATCACAGCTCAAAGAACACTTGACTAGAAGGCACAAACATAACTTGTGAGGTAACGTTGCCCCTCATACATCGCCTTTGCTTTATCACTGCCGTCCACAGTGCATGCCCCTTTGGCAAGACACGATTATTGGCTTTGATATCTGCTGCCAGTTCAGTCCTGCACTTGATTCTTTGTTCACAGGCTTTGCGTGCCCGTGATGAGCGGAAGTTGAGACGCTGGTTGGCTGAGACTGCCCACACAGTGTGCTATGCCCTCGCGTCCGACTGGGCGTACAAGGTATAGCACCAAAGCCTCCCTGCCTCTCAAGCATAGCTCGGAATAACATGCACTCTCAGTGCCTGCAAATCTTTGCGCACTGCCCCTGCGTGTATGAGCCAGCACGTGCTTGGCAGCACCTGCAAGGCTCGTCCAGCCTGGCCTGGCCTGCCCTTCTAAGTGACACATTTCCTACTCGCTCTTTGGCTGCAGGGTCTGGATGAGATCACCAGTGTGTACGACCTGAGCCCCAAGGAGGCAATCGACTACTATGCGGCGGAGGAGGCACGGCAAAGGTCATCTGGTGCCCCAGCAACTGCGCCTGCCACAGACCAAGCCAGGGGTGAGTGGCGCATGAAGATTGTCGCGCCGGAGCATTTCCGGTTTACGGCAACGACCGCCTGCAGAATTGATCCGGTTTACGGCAACGACCGCCTCCAGTGCAGCAAAAAAAAGATTCCACACCTGATGACTATGCGCGTTTTGTCGATCCGTTCCACCCCTAGCCTAACCCCATCACTGGACATCATTGACCCAGTCCTGCCAGCAGCCAAAGATTTGCAGCAACGGCAAACTGCAGGGAGCAGCATCCAGCATAGCACAGCTTAGGTTTCTGAAAGGTTTCGCTGACCCGGCCACCTGCCCTGCAGGCCAAGCCCCCGTCCCCCCTGCTCCCCTCTACTTGGGCGACCGTTCCATGGTGGCCATCCACGCCCTGGTGGCGCCCTTCCGCCTGTCCAGCCAGATGGTTGGCACTGCCTCCAAGCACAAACTCAGGGCTAAGCTGCAGGAGGCGTACAACGATGTGTTCCAAGCGGTGCGTGGGAAGGCCGCGTGGCTTAGGCTGCCAACATTGAACTGGTTGTGGGGCAAAGCCGTGCTGGTATGTTACAATAAGGAGCAAGCGCCCAGCCTATTATTTATTATCTGACATGATGGACATATTGCTGAACAGGCCAGATGAGGCGCACAACAGGCCAGGCGAGGCACAGTCCAGAGCGAGCAAGTAGCCAACAATGCCAGTCACCTCAACGTGGACGCCTGGCCCCGCCCGTATGGCGCACGTGCAGCCCAGACCTGAGCACACACCTTTCAGGCAATCCATTCTGGTGTCACACCAGTCACCCACAAACTCGCCCACATACATGACTACACCAACAGTTCACGGTGATGTGCCCAACCCAGCGCATACCATTCCTGCCTCAAAAGGCACACCTAAACCCTGCCTCTCTTTGTCTGCTCAGGCTGCCGGTGTGGTATACGAGCGCAACGAGCGCTTTGCCAAGGATCTGGAGACGCTCAAGGAAGACCTGGAACAAACGCTCGAGGGACGAGGCGCCCCAGGTGCGGACGTACATGCATCTGACTGTGAACTCAGCTGGAGTGGACCAGAGTACCGTTTCCTACTATATACAGCCTGACAGATATACTAATCGTTGGTATCAAGGCAGGCACAGGCCTTGGCTAGTAGACACTCAACAGCAACATGTGCTCACCAAATATGAGCCTGACCAGTGATTGCCTCCTGTGTCGCAGGTGACGAGGGCGAGGGCAAGACGCCAGAGATGTTGGTGGCCCAGGCCTACGGGCTGGCCTACATCTCCCGCGCCACACACACACTGGTGGCTAGCCTGCTCAAGCAAGTGCCCCAGGTACGCAATGCTCCAGTGCAAGACAAGCTTGGGTGGAGTTGTGTGAATGAACATTCCTTGTGGTTGGATTTAAGCCGTACCTATAGCCAACATGACCGCAAGATGTTGAAGGTTAGAATTCAACCTTACCATGTGTCATCTAACATTTGGCCCAGCACGTGGCTACAGCTTGTGCCACCTGTGTCAAACCCGCTTGCGGCTCACCAGGCAGTAGAGCAGACTCACCTAACTCAAATGTGATGTGCCCTCTTGCAGTGCTGTGATGCCGCACCCTTGCTATGCTGTGATGCCGCACCCGTGCTGTGCTGATTGTGCACAGGTACTTCCCAAGGAGGACGGTGTGCTGGACAAGCTGAAGAATGGGGACGTGGACGCAAACAAACTGCTAGAAACCGCCAAGGCAATGAAGACCTTGCTTGCCCAATACAAGTCAAAGGAGGCGTTTGCATCCTACACAGACAGCGTAGTGCGGAGCGTTGTGGCTGTGAATACAAGGCGCCTACAGCTGGGCGGCTCTGACAACAGTGGGGACGCCCTGCCCTCTGCCAAAGGGCGCGAGCAATTGGGCAGTTCCGACGGCGTCAGGGACGGCCTTCCCTCTGCCAAACTCAGGCCCATGCAGATGTCCGTTACTCATGAGCAACAGACAGGGAGGTTGACGGTTAAACCAGGCGTTGCTGGGCTGTCCCAGGGCATGCAGTCCAAGGTGACAGAGGCCTTGCAGTCAGATGTGGTTGAGGAGTTGTTAGCGCCGCTGCAAGGCATGGGTGACCAGCTGTGCCAGGCACGCAAGCAGCTGTCAGAGGCCGCAGGTACATCCTGGAACAAAGACTTGTTGAGACTGCAGCGAATCATGCAAGAGGTTGAGACCAATTGGTTTGCACATGTAGCTGCCGCTGCTCAGAGGCTGCCACCTGTGGTGCTTTGGTAAGCGCGTCAAAAATCACACATTACAACAGATTTCATCATTTGGTTTACATCAGCCTAGCCAGAACCGCATAGCATTGTGTAAAGGGGATTCAGAGAGCCCACCTTTCCTGCACATCCACCGGTGTATGCAGTGACACGAGGTGATTGGTCGGTCCCCTCGGGGACATTCCCTTGAAGGTGGTAACCCTTGGAAGTGCTGAGCTTGTTGTTTTGAATTCAACCAGACTGTTGCAGCACTTGCATGACTTACCCGGTGTGCAATTCAAGCATGAGCATCATGAGCGTGGACATGGACACTGTGAGAAACTGACGTGCATGGCACAGGGTTGAAACAGTTGGCGCGTGCGACCACTGTGACCTTTTTTCCGCTCCTAAGCGGTTCAGGCTCAGCAAGGATAATGAACATCAAGATGAGTGATGCTTGGAAGCAACCGGTCTTCACTGTCTAGGTTGGCTCAGAGTTGTACTGGGGGTTGCTGAGATTCCTGTCAAGTTTCCAGCTTCAGTCGAAACGGTTTCTGCCGTCTCGGCAGGAAAGCCTGTGCATGGGCCGTTATTTGTCGTTGCCAGGAGTAACCTTGGCAAAATCCCTTATCAGCCCAAAATGCTGATATGTTATCAGCCACCTGTCCTTTGTCCTGTCCTCTGTCCTTATCCGGAGCCCGACGGTCCTTATCAGCCCGGGCGGGTGCTTTACGCCAACGGGCCCAACAGAGTGACCACTGTAACGCTCCCGTGTGACCTGTCACTTTGGTAGTATTTATGTTAATGTCCCTTCGCTGCTTCTTCCTCTTTGCCCGGCGGTCTACGCTTCCAGGAGTGGGCAACGGTAAGTTGCGGGTCGCAGTAACGTCATCGCATAGCTCGCGCCGTCGCAGCCATATGTTATATGCCATTTATATGTTATCAGCCATTTCGAGGCGCTTTGCGAGGTGCGGCCCCTGGAACTCGCCGATGCGGGAGACCAGGTGGGTGAATGTGCTTCGAGGGGACCGGCCAATCACCTTTTGTCACTGCATATACCGGTGGATGTGCAGGGCAGGTGGGCTCTCTGAATCCCCTGTACACAGTACTATGCGGTTTCGGCTAGGCTGATGTAAGCGATGATGAAACCTGTCCACCTTCTTGACAGACGAGTGTTGGATCAGCCTGCCGTGTAGAGCGCATGTGCACGGAGGATCCCACACTTCACATGATATTACCCTGCGTGACCTGAACACCCTGATCATAGATGCCATAGGCCGGTGCAGACATGCCTTGCCTGATCTAGAGTCAAACCCACTTGTAAGTCATGCAAGTGTTGCAACAGTCTTGTACAGCTTCAACCTCTGTTCGAGTCGCTGATCTGTCGGATGGTGCATCGGCTGCTTACTGGTAAGAGCGTGCTTGGTTGTCAGCTGTCGCTGTCTGGCAGAACCGCATAGCTGTGTAAAGGGGTGCACGTGTCACAGCCAGCCAGCCAGCCAGGTAAGAAGCAGGCAATGTGGCTTGCGGTAGTAGGTGTGACTGTGCTTGCAGTTGCTGTTAGGCTGTGTTGCGTCGCTTGGCCCTGTGTGTGTAAGTGTGCTTTTATGCCTGCGCGTTTAGCTAGTTGCCTTCTCCCTGTGCATGTAGCTAGGTGTCTGGCTTTGCTTGCAGTTCGGTTTTGATTTTTAGGCTTGGCTCTGGGTGGCCTGTGATGTGTTTGCCTGCTAGTTTGCTTGCAGTTGTTGTTGGGCTGTGCTGTGCTTGTGTTGTGTTGCTTGGCCCTGTAGGTGTTGTTTGTGCGCTCTTTTTCTCCTCATCTTTCTGGTCTGGGACTGGATAGCTTGGTGGGCAGGAAGAGGGTGGTTTTTAACGGCGGCATGCCTTTCACAAAGAGACCTTCTTTGGTTGGTGAGCCCCACCGGTCTCTCTTTGGCTCGCTCGTGTTTTTTCTC
>QAXH01000870.1:0-37226 GCA_004335635.1 Chloromonas sp. AAM2 | reverse complement strand
ATGTGGGCATGAAGCCTAGCCTCCACAATCAACAAGAATGAAACAATGACCTTGCCATGCAGGCCAAGCGTCTAAGTGCCACGACCTCTGACCACTCGGGTGTGTATGAGTGGGAGCAATGCAACGACAGCAACTATGAGGATGAGAGGGTGGCACGCTGGCGCTAAACCAGTGCTAATGACACAAGACATAGCCGTTGTCACCGTTGTAGAAGGCCACTACACTGTTAATAGTGTTGCGTCATAGGGTTGTATATTTTTTAGCGCTATTCTCTGAAGCACATTGCTTGTTTATTACTGTGTTGAGCTGCCCAGACGTACGCGTTGCTTTGGTTGAAGGAGTATGACTTGGAAGTTGTGAGAATTGGACAGGTGATCCAAAGTCCCCCCCATACGCCTGCTGAAACATAGAGCTGCGCCATTTCATGAATTGATGCTGGCTGTACATCATCATTGGTTTTGCAGACGAACCAGTATAAGGCGCTAGGCGCCTAAAGAAGTCAAACACACAATGTCCCAGGGCTTCGAGTGTACATTGCATTGCTCTGATTGTATATGTACGACCTGCTGTTCATGCTGCCTGTCTACACTTGTCATCGGTGTGTGACGAACATTGACACAGTGGATATCGTCATTCTATTACAGCACTACAACGTAGGAATCAAACAAAGATGCACAGAACGCCTCGCAAGAGGACAATTTTAATGTACGCAAAACGGCAGTGATTTATGCGCAAGCTTTCTATGCTGGCTGGCGCGCTGACGGTGTGACTGAAACAACGAGCTGAATCAAAATTCTTCATAGTAAAACAAGGAACCCGACCAGTTGAAAACGCAGAGCCCATAAAAGCACTACAGGAGCGCAGAATTAGCATCACAAGCAGCGTGCCAAAAGAAGCAACACCGAAAGTTCGAGACACAGGCCCAGCAAGTGTTTCAAAGGAAAAGGATTGAGGTGAAGGGCAGAAAGCAAGGAAAAGGGATGAAAGGCCAGTATGGCCCAAGACGATCTAGGATGTTGACATTCAATGCTTACAAGATGCACAACCTTATTCGACACTCATAAGGTATTGTGTCCCTTGGACTTCACGCCTGTGGCAGACTAGACCCCGAATACTCCCCGCATACTCGTATAGTGTAGCACAGAGCAGAGCAGATGCAAGAACCCTTCTGGTGTATCAAAAAGTAATTGTATGTTGTTCAACATCAACTGCTACGCCAGGCCTGGGGAATGCTGAGGGAAGCGAACGATGCATAACTTGCCAGCTGGTGATGCTGAAGGGCCGAGGCATTGCTTACAGCTGCGGACATATTTATTAAATTGCAGGGTCACTGGATCCGCTAGAAAAGATCAACTCAAGAATCAGAGTGTATTCTGGGCTCAAAGGATTCATCGCTGGGGCTCCATAGACCAATGAATCATGTTGCTGCGGACTCGAGTTGTGCTGCATTTGCCAAGTACCCGATGCATGCGTGCATGGGAGCTGCTGACACATGTGTGTATGAGATCTGAAACCATTAAGCACGGAATCAATTGTTTCCTGGCACGGCAGCATGCATGATGCCAATGGTGTCTGGAATGTAAGGCCAAGATTGGATCAGCACCTGCGAGTGCACCAACGCAGAACCACACGTATCAGCTTGTAGAGCACGCACACACACAGCAGCCTGTAACGAGCAACTGCTGCTACCAACACCGCTGTACTGTGACTGATGGCAAAGCCAGCCAGCCCGTGTGAGGGAGTAGGCAATCGATGCCCTTGGATTACCAGAAAAGTAAGCCTGATTGGAAAGCTAGGTTGGGTGACTGTGGAGCGGCAAACCTGTTTGTTTGAGCGTAGAATTAGAAGACGCTAGTTGTGGGTAAGCAGGTCGAACAATTTCAAGCCCAAATCAGAATGTGACTTCCCCAACGCTGTTTGGCAGCAAGCAAGAAGACCGTTTGAACCCAAACACAACTGCAAGCCTTTCTACATCTTGCACATGTATTGATAGCTCACCTTAGCTGACTGTTCCAACGTCAAGATCTGCAAGCACGTGGCAGTGGAAACGTCATGTGTTGACAGAGCAAGTCATGCACCATGCAACCGTCCCTACTCCATGCAGACACTAGTGGCACGTGCCTGGCATTTGCTTTCTCAGACTGCCTTGCACCTTACTTTACTTACCCTTAAACAAGCACGTAACTGTCTCTGTTTTGCCCACACACACGGCTGGTACTGAAATCAACTCGACTAGCGGCATACCTGCACATTTCATACTATCGCTTACTGCTGTTGATACACACCTGGTAATTGAACACTTCCCCCATGAGCATGAGCAGCGCATGTTCGGCCTGGACACTCTTGTGCAGCCGCCGCAACACCTGGGCCTCTGCAGGTGGCAACAACAATGCGATGCTTACCAACAAAGCCTACGGAGTGATGAAAATCTGAACAGGTCACAGGCGTGCCCAAGGGTTGGTTGCCTGAGTCAAGTGACCACAGCGCGGAGGTAGTGTCTGTGGCCACGATAACACACGCACGCAGACACTTAGTCCCATAGGTTGCACGTTTCTGATAGATCTTTGATAAAACAGATAACTGAACCAACAACTTCATCGATGAAGTGCGCGGAATTTCACAGGCTGATTGTGGCGCATGTGTGCTTGCCTAAAAGTTCATTGTGCAGGTCAAGCTGTATGCCGTTGCCTATATCTGGCCTATGAAATTCTGGGTGTCGAGCTAAAGGGTGCCACCCACCAGTGAAGCCGTTCTGCAGCCGGCCCTCCTGGTACACACGCCCATACTTGTTCACCTGCGACCAGCAGCATGATGCCAACACCAGTGTCACCATCACGACCGTCAACGGAGCGATGGCAAGCTCGTCATCATCATGAGCATCACTTTGGTGAGGCAGTCCAAAAAGTCTAGGCGCTTAGCAACCTCTGTCAATTGAAAGCAAAGCACGGATATGATGCTCCTAGAAATTAAAGCACATGCAATGTGCAGGCTGTGGCGTGCACACTACATGCCTCTTCACAGGTAGGCTGAACCGTTCTTCTTCATGCTCATGAATGCACGCATGCTGCTGCTTGCCACCGCCATGCCAACCAGTATTTTCTTCCAACATCGTGTGACATCCAGTCATCGTTTCAGAAGCAGCTCAAAAAATCCGCAAGGACCAAACCCAGCCTGACAGGATTCCGAATCATCGTGAAACCAGCTGAAAGCTGACTGACTTCACGATTACGCATACAAGCCTGATAATACTAGCACTACGGAAGAAGTGCTGCAAGCCATGCATGGTAACCCCATGCCACTCACACTCAGCACTTCGTCCAGCATTACCCCCAGCCGCTGCCTGTCAGCATGCACCTTGGCCAGCCAGCCCTGGTGCAGGTCCCATAGCGCGGCTGCATCCGCCCGCTGCTGGGGAGAGAGGTTGATGGCCTCTGACACCCGGCGCCAGTGCTCCTGCACAAAGCATGCATGCCATACCTTGAGAGCAGAAAACGTGCTCGGGATTAACATTTTGACTGAAAGAACAGGCAGATTGGCTAAAACGAGTAGCAGGTGCTGCGGTTTTCAACTCTCAACTCGCAACTCTGTGGGTGCAGTTGCAAGTTCACAGTCGTGCTGGATGTTTTCCCGCCCTTGCTGCATAGTCCCCCACTGAGGCCCATGTCACAAACAAACAAACCTTGTTGACCTTGCTGAACACTTTCCGGTGCACTGAAGCCCATGCAACAAACAGCAAACCAACCTGCATCTCTGGGCTCTGCTCATGCGCCTGCAGCCCAGGTGACGACAGCAGCAGTCCATCCGCAGGAGAGGTCCCCACGTCCCCCGCAGCCACGCCAGCCTCAACGGCTGGACCCTGTAGGAACACACACGAGCGATTCTATTTCTAGTTATTGAGTGTGTGAGTGTGTGAGTGTGTGAGTGTGTGTGTTATACATGGCCTTCAGTCCGGAGAGGACTGCTCAGCAAGGGCAAGGGTGGAAGGAAATCAAGCAGCACAACTGTTAACTGCACCCCTGCACCAGCAAAACATGCACATCAGCTCGGTGGCTGACGAAACAGGATAGAAAAAACGTTTTGAGTTATCGAGTGACCCCCTGCAAGAGCAAGACCATGAAGGAACACACAAGGACTGGGAAGACCATGTGCATTGCTTCCCAAGTCCTAAACCCCGGTACGTACAAGATTGTCGATGGCAGCATGATTCTAAGCACGCTTGTACTGCTCGAGTCCTAAAACTCAGCCAGTTCTGATATGTACAGCACTAATGATGGTAGATAGACGGCGCATAAAACCACCCAGTTTCATCAACAAATGAGCGTGTGTGCACGGACTTGCCTGCAGGCCCACATGCGACACATGTTCGCTGATCAAGCCTGTGTGCGTAAAATTTCCAGAGATAGTCGGCACCAGGGAAGCGGCCAGCACCGAGGCGGCGTCCGGCAACGGCACCTCCACCGCTCCCGCTCCCATCCCGCGCCCCTCACTCAAATTCAAACTGCCCCGGGAACCGCCTGATGCCATCGGACCAAGCCCGTCTGCAGATGAAAAGGATAAGTTGGAGGACGCAGAATTGCTGCATCCGGTAGCAGCGGGGAAGGCGGAGGCTGCCGGATTGACTGGCGTGGGTTGGGGTGGGGCTTGGCTGGAGGTGGCTGGGGGCACTGCGCTGACGTCCCTGCTGACCAGTAGCTGCAGCTTGTCACTCATGAGCGCCATGGCTCGGGAGAACTCACGCAGGTTGTGCATCTGCATGCATTCAACAACACGTATGCACTAACAATACACCTTGAAGTATTTGCATGCAGCATTTGCAAACTTTGCATCTCACCCACTCACCCAAGTTCCTCTCTAAACCGACCACGATCTGAACAGCTCAGGCCACTTCAAGACTGTCAGTTGACCCACCAACTGACCCACCAACCAACCAACCAACCAACGGTTTCAGTTGCCAGTCCATTCTCCTCACCAGTTCCGTGAGCCTTCCCTGGTTGGGCTTGAGCAGCTCCGCTGTCAGCTGCGCTATCACGCTGTGGTAGAGGCTCATCAACTGCTCCAGGGGCATCCTAAAACACACGTGCAACATATAAGGGGGGGGCAGGCAGTGATTTCACATGTGTTGTGAACACATTTTGAACACATTCTGAACACATGTAGACATGTGTTGCAGTAAGCACACCAGCGACTTCGTCCCTGAATCCTGACGTTTACATTCAAATTAAAAAACCTGCATGGCACACAACATGGCAACACGCTGCAGCCATCAAATCTGACATCAAGTCGTGCAGTGTGCTGACTTGATGACATGTGAAAACGGCCTACAACTAACAAAACTGATAACGACTCACTTGGTGTAGAGTTGCAGTGCTGCAGCGTCCAAGGTTGCCAAGGGCTCCAGAATTGCACCTGTTTCTGCGTTACCAACACCAGCTGTTGCTGTCCCTGTGCCTTCTCTTTCAGCATCAGGACAACGTGATTCATGCTGTTGTGGTTGCTGAGAGCCTATGCCGCTGGTTGCATCTGAGTGGCGCTTAGAAGCAGCTGAGCCAGGGCCGCTGCCTGGAGCATCGTTTGCATCCTGAGCGTTTGAAGATGTGTCCTCCTGTAACGCTTGTAACTGCTCCCGCAACCGCTTCAACCGCTCCACCTGCGTTGCGGCAAATACGTGCAGAGTTCGGCGCAGAGAGCACACGGCTTAACAGGTGGCCGGTGGGTGATGAACGTCATAAATGTTTTGCCCCAGTTGAGTTGCCCCAGCACTGCAGGTCCAAGCACAAGATAGCCGTGCATTGCATGCCAACGCCTAACGTATTTTGTGATGACATGCACGATTGCTGATTGTGCCTTTTTATGCGCTTCAGGCTTGCTTGCCTCCAGGTTTTAAATCCTGACCCCGTGCCTACCTGCTCGTCACGTGCTCGGATAACCACCTCCAGCATGCGCCCCTTGTCCTTGAGTCGTTGATTCTGTTCCTGCAGCACGTTGAGCTCTGCCAACTTGCGGGATAGCTGAGCCTCCAAATCACTGATCTGCGGCAAGAGATGAGCGTTTGAATTGAATGCACCATGCTTATTGCAGGCTGTCACAGGTACCTTCAGGACGAGCGCATGGAGGCGCATGCACTGTATCGCGAGCTGAACAAAACATGTATGTCATTCGTGGAAATGTAGTTCACTGGTGGTCTGTATCCCATGCGTGCCCCAGGCCCTCAAGAGGTCAGGTTAGCAGTGACATCGCAGGTAGCAATTCAAGTCGGGCGTGCGATTACCAGAAATTTCTGGGCAGGCCTGCTTACCTGCTCTTTGACTCCGCCACCGTATCCATGCTTGATTATCTGTGACCCGCTTCGCCCTCGTTTGCCAACAGCATTGGAAGCATCTAGCTTGGAGCCAGCTGAAGAGCCGTCCGAGATGCGGGTGTAGCTCGGAGAAATGATT
This sequence comes from Chloromonas sp. AAM2, assembly GCA_004335635.1. Classification (NCBI taxonomy): domain Eukaryota; kingdom Viridiplantae; phylum Chlorophyta; class Chlorophyceae; order Chlamydomonadales; family Chlamydomonadaceae; genus Chloromonas; species Chloromonas sp. AAM2. Next base: position 30,789 of record QAXH01000870.1, on the reverse strand, counting down.
TGTTCTCTCGAAGGCTTTTTGACAGGCTGAGAATGCTGCGAGGCTGCAGGCATCGGCACGCTGGCCGCAGTGCTAAAACTGTAGTTAATGGACATCGTGTGGGGTAGTTGTGCCTGGGGCGGGACTGCCTGGAACGTGGCAGAGCCTTGCCCCGAGCCTCCGGTCGTGACAGTCCATCGAGCACTAGGTGCAGCAGCAGGGTCCGGCTCCGGGAGGCCCCATACTGAATCAAGGTCTGCTAGCGAGCTCAGCAGCTCGCTGAACGTGTCCACCTGCATCCTGCGTTTCAAGTGCACGAGCCGGTGACGAGGTTGTGTTTGGGCTTTGAAATCTAAATGTGGTTTTTTTGTCCCACGGGTACGTTAGGGTTGTGAAGTCCTGGCTGTTGCTGGGTATAAGATCAGATCCCAAAGGCCAGTTGCTTGATCAACTGAACCTTTGTACCTCAATACGCAGAGTCATGTCCCTTGCGGGCCAAGCCAGACCCAGCAGGGGAGCACTGACCTGATAGACCATCCATTTGCTGCGTTGATTGCTTGCTATCATTTCTGCGCAAACATCTGCCCATACGTGAATGGATGGTCACAAGCCCATGCCAGGCTTTGGTTGGATGGTTGTGGTGGTTTACCAGCCAGCGCCAACAGCCAGCTCACAGATCGACAATGATGCCAGAACAGCAAATGCCTGCTTCAGATGTCCCATGTCAGCAACCGGACACTGGCATCAGACCTTGAGCAGTTCGGTGCTTCTTCTGGATGTTGCCAGCCATTGGTGGTGGTACTGGCGCAACTTCTTGTCTGCCTAAGCCACTCTGGCAGGGAGTTGCTTGACCCGATTGCTGGATTCACAAGTGATCAAGGTTGCCTCGATCCAAACTCATCTACTCGGCACCTGTCTGGTGCCCTGTCTGGCAGATCACCGGGCTGCACTGAGCTGACAAGTTTCACACACCTCTTGTACTGGGAGGCGACATAACACACAATCAGCAACACAACACACAAGCTGGAGTGGCGTTTGTTTTACAGAGTCCAACCAATTCTACCCGAAGACAAGCTTCCAAAGCTCCATACTTGGCACTGTATGCGTTCCGTTAGGCAGGCCAGGAAGGCAAGCCACGCCAACTTGACCTGTTGTTTGCCAGTATGTATGCATGTCAGTCTCTTACTAGCAGTCCTAGATCGCCTTTACACGGCAGCCGTAAGGGCTTACTTGGCTGCATACTTCTCAACCAGGGCCCTGAGGTTGTCCTTCTGTGCACCACAGAACTCCTCAACCTTAACACCGTCCTTGTAAACCTACAGGCACAGGGGCAACGCATTCACATGGTTATACCTCTGCAGTTGTATCCTCATTGTACACACGGACACCATGAAGCCATAGCATAGAAGCTTCGCTTCTAGAGATCCTAGATTCTCCCCACAGGGCGCAGCCAAGCAAGCGGGCATGTGGGTTGCTGTTGCTGCGACCTGAGGGCTGGTGGCTAGTATCTACAAATCCTAGCACTGGGATGCCTACTGAACAGGGTTCCTATAACTGTGCAAGAGAGCCGGTTACAATGATAGAATCGAAAAAGCGAATCCTGATTTTGATGATACTAATAACAATCAAAACATGACAGGTCCTTAAACAAGACAGCCTAATCACCAACCTGGAAGGTGGGCATGGCCTTGATGCCGGCGTTTGCTGCCACCTCCTGCATGCAGATAAAGATTCGACAATGACACTTCAATTTCTTCCTGTGCTTTCCGAGGGCTGCATCACACCATTTCAATGTCTTATGTACTGGGAATACAAATCAGACAAGCATGCCGGAAAGCGCCAGAAAGCATCAGGCCACATGCTTTTCGCAGACAGCAAGATCATATGCAACTGATCCCAGGCAACACGAGCCAACAGATGTGATCCTTAACCAATACACGCAGGGCTTGTGAAGTGTGCAGCATACAGTAATCCTCCTATTCCATGGTTTTCCAGGCTGCTTACCGCGTTTGAATCGACGTCAACCTTAAGGAAGGTCAGCTTGCCCTTGAAATCGCCGGCCAACTGCTCAAAGATTGGTCCGATCATCTGTGGCATGAAATGGGACATGGGCACGTCTGCAAAACTGCTGTCAACGGTTGTGTGCAGGCACATGTCATGTGATTGCGATTACTTGTCAGGACTTCGTTGATGATCTTAGCTGTGTTATTGTTGAGTCGCTGGAACAGCAGAAGCACTTCACCGACAGAGTACTGCAGGCATGTGATAGTTTTTGAGCATTTTGCATATGGCAGAGAAGGGTTGCGCAGTGCGCCTGTATACCTTGTCCATTACCCAGCAACCGTTTGAGACAAGCACCTAAACAATCTTCTATGGAACGTAGTGCAACGGCCATTGTTGGGATATGGCCGTTTGGCATGTGTCAGTTACATGGGGCGAGCCGACGTGTTGACTGGATCAGTTGGAACGATTCTTGATTTGTTTAGCAGGGCTTGAAATCTTTCTGACGTTGCACACACTCTGCTTGATGTCTCATGTGCTCACCTTGCATGGACCACACCCTGCACCAGCAAGCAGAAGGCAATCAGCATGGTGAGACGGGGGCGAGCATGAGGCGGTTGCGGTGCCATGCACGATTGCAACTGCTGGAGGCATGCAGGCTGTCAAGACTGGCTGAGGCGTGGTGTGCATGCCGAATACCATCGTTGCATTCCATTGAAGTGATACTGATCACTGGCTTGTGATCTCGTGCATAGAACCTCATGCTTGAGGCAGCCGCTCTTGCTGGATCCCACTCACATGTAGCCGTGAAGTCCACGATCGCGACTCCGGATGTTGTTGCATTCTTCCACTCCTGCTCGCTCTGTGTGGTGCACGCAACAAGACAGTTCGGGACGTACGGGCCACGTTGACGCTCGATACCTCAAATGCCAGGCAAGCAGTGGCGTCAGGAGGATTCCAAGAGGTTATGCAAGCAGGCCATGCCTTACGTTGATGATAACGACGTCGGCCATTGTGCACTGCAAGACTAATGCGCCTGGGTTGATCTGAAGAAGGCTGGCAGCTTCGCGGGAAATCAAAATGCGCAGGTGTGTTGATCGTGTGTTATGCAATTCGTCTGCTGCATTCCAATGGCCGTATCCGTTCGAAATGCCACGTGCAGGAAAGGCAAGGAAACTTCCTCCCATCTTCCAGCTGAATGACTTCCAGCATCCTTGCTGGGTGGACTAGATTGCCCGTGCTGTGCTACTACTGACCATTCCTGTGCTACACCAGGCGGGTTGCTACTGTGAATGATTCTACTACAGCCTGATGGCAGGTGGAATGCAGCCAGCGTAGACTGGCCTAGCCTGTGCTTGAATTGCCGTTGACAAGAGCCTCATCTGGCCTGCCTGATAAAGTCTGACTGACTGACAAGCTGACGAGCTCAATGTCAGACAATGCAGCTTGTACAGAGACTGGAAAAATGGACGCATCGATTGGATGCTACGTGAAGGCTGGCCAAGGAAACTGGCAGGCTATGCCAGTGGCGTGTCGCTATGGCAGGCTATGCCAGTGCCGCCTCCTGCCCAGCTTCCATTCTGGCTGGGGGCTGGGCTCGGCTGTGCTTGGCCTTGCTTGCTTGGCCCAGCTCTCTCAGCTGTGCTGGGAAGGCCTGTCTGATCTGTTTACAAGGAGGGAGTGCACACCATGTAGCACGTCCAACGCAAACAGCAACTATGTGCGCAAATTGCAAATATTTCTCCTAGTAAGGAGGAATCTGGCCGTGTCTGCAAGGGCCACAGAACACCTTCTGGAGGATTTATGGCCACGGATTTGACAGGTCACAAGCGTTACTCTCGCTCTGACGAGACTATGACTAGTGATCCTAGTATCCTGACTAGGAATCCTGAACCGTGGCGAACGATATCCTTTTGCTTGTTAATGTTTGTACACGGCCTGGTGACGTCCAGCGCTAAGCCAAGGGCCAAGACCAGCACGCCTGGGTGGCTACTTGACGTCGCCTAAATTCAAATAGTCTGAGCTTTGTATGAATGCTTTGGACAGATCTGATGAAAGCTGGAATTCAGCCAGCCGTAGATCGTGCTAGAATTGCCAGGACGATCTTAGCGTAGCCTGCCTGATAACCTCACGGGATGCTGGACTCGAGCGCTGAATTCTAGGACCCAGTTGAAAATCATTTTACAAGGCGTGCATCAAGGTGATGCTGGTGATCAGCCTCCAGGCAAAACAAAGAAGTGCGGTGGCGCAAGGCATGGATGCTTTGGAACAAAGGTGATCACAGGAAACGTCGTTGGATGCACAATGGTAATGGGCCTAAAAACAGCTGATGTCTGGCAACACAGCAGGTTGCCATCAGCAGTGTCTGGCAACGACCAGTAGCACAATGCGAACAGGGTGGCGAGCTGCTCACACACTTTGACCAGGTAGTGCCAGAGCAACCGTATGTGCAACTGCTTTGACTGGCTGCGCATTGGAGACCTCCAAAACAAACGCCTGAAAACGGCAGCAAGACCTGCAGTCATTAGACCTGCAAGCAGACCTCAAACCCAGATCCTGTAAAGCATTCAGCAAGGCCCAGTGAAGTCTTGATTGAACAGGGCGACACAGGGTGACATTTGCAACAGGGTGAAATTTGCAATCACCATGAACTGCACAGTTTGCGTCTTGAGTTTGAACGCTACAAAATAAAGGATCTGTGTCTATATTCAATTCTGCGGTCCAGAACGCAAAGTACAACAATGTGTAGGCCGTGTAGCAAAGTACAAATACCGTGCAGGCCATCAGCCATGGTACTGCAAGGATGAACGTAAAATCGAATAACACCAACAAGGCCCTTGACAACACCATTTACAACCCAAGTTCTCATAAAGCCTGGCCAGGACCAGCTGAAGTGCTTTCCAGCTTCAAGCTCAACCTATCCAGCAACCGCCTCATGTTTTCAGAGCTCAAAGATCCAGCCCATGTGCCTTATCCTGCTTGTGAAACAACTGCTGAAAAAATTCAGCGGCAAGTAGCACAGCTTGTCAAGGTCGGCTCATCTCATAGTAGCCTGTGAAAAAAGAAGTTTGCCAGTTCTGGGACAATTCTTGGGAGTACCACTGGAGCCGTGCTGTTGAGTGTTGTGAGTGCGAATTGTCCCAGAACTGGCAAACCTTTTTTTTCGCGCTTGAAGCTTCTAAGACTTGGGTTAGGTCGTGCCAATAGCTCCAGGGAGTCGGGTGTCCAACATCATGTTGATCAACTTTCATAAAACAAGGGAGACTTTAACGTTCAAAACAAGAATATGCCAAACGTAGGAATTACTAATTACTAATACAATGCAAACTATGTAAACCCTATTACATTGGATGAACATGTCCTGTGGCCCATGTAAGGCAAATGGGCAAGCCCGGATGCAGTGTTCACACAAGCATACCCTCTGCCCAGGTTTTCTATCCTGGACACCTTGAAGCAGAGCCAAGAAAACCACTACGTGTACCAGATGACAGCAATTCCTCGACGATAGGCGTGCAGCATACCTCAAAATTTTCGCCTTGGGTGCGCAGATGGCAGATCGCTGTCAAACGTGCGCTGGCATTTGGCGTTGAACTGGGACGAGCGCTTGTGGCAGACCTTGGTGTGGCGCATGCACTTGTAACAAATTTTGCGTATGGCTTGTGAGCGCATGTGGCAATCTATGCGCGGGTGACTGCTGCAGCCCATGCGCATTGGCTGACGCATGAGCCGGCGACATTCCCGATGGGCTTCCGCCATCCAGAGACGTCCGACTGGGGCAAAGCATCGCTAACTGTTGCAGCGCCTCGTGCGTCTGACTCTGCAACTGCGAGCCCACCGTCTCCCCGCCGCCGGAGCTGAAAACCCCAGATCGGCTACCAACGCGCTTATGCACGGAGTTGTGCCGCGGCGCGCTTGTTTGCAAGCCGCTGTCCCAGTTGTCTGCGCTGGAGAGCAGCGAATGGCCTTGGCTGGATAATCGTCGTCCCGAAAGGGAGACAGCTCCGCTGCTGCTATAGGGTAGCCGCTGCGAGGCGGACAAAATGGGAAAGGAGGGCGAGAACGAACCCCGAACAGGCACATGGTCCACATCCCATTCTGCAAACAGCAATGCAGGCCGAAGTTTGTGGTCGCCGCGTTTGCTGTTACTTCACGTAATAGTTACTTTAGTTGTCGCTGGGCAAGTTCTACTACTAGCAGGACAATTCAACATCATAGGGTGGTGTTAGTGCACGAACAGAAGATGCATGGGTGATAATCTTGCAACAGCCTGGGATTACCAGGACTATGGGAAGCAGTGCGATAAGCTGCACATGGCAAGGCTCGGGATGGCAAGGCTGGCACTTGCTGCATGAAACTCACTGTCAGTAAATGCAGGGCCTTCAATTGCCAGCGCTTCAGTCGCCCGGCATCTGTTGCCAATGGATGAGAATATCTTTGGCCCACCAGGGGTAGAACTTCCAATGCTTCCGGTCTCTGCACTGTTGAGCCTGCGTATACCAGCGCTCTTTGGATGGTCATTGAGAACATGTAATGGCGGGGAGGGGGGCAGGAGCAGTGCAGATCGCATCTTGCCGCTGCCAGCCGGGGAAAAGCTAGTTTGCCTCAAATCCCCAAGGTCGAAAACTGACTCCAAAAGGGACGTTGACTCGTTTCTGAAGCTTGGGTGGCGGCCACTACTTCTTGGTGACCCAGATTGCTCATGGAGTGAGTGATCTCTGGAGATCCAGGGAGCCACACCCATGGGATCCTCAAATCGTGAGCCGCTGCGTGGAGTCTGCATGCATGTGCATGGAATGCATGTCAGCAGCAGGCATGGTCGTGTATGGCGTCTCAAGAGTGCTTCCTGTCCAAGGCCACATGCAATCAATGGACATGGGCTGCCGCTGTTCTGGCAACAGTGGCTGTGCGTCTGATAATCTGATGAAGATTGCTGACGGTGCATCATCAAGATTTGTGACTACGTACTCTTGACTGCTGGACGCTTGAGGTATTCAGTTGTCAGGCAAGGTATGCTGGCCACAGTGCCTTACATGCAGCTCACCTTCGGACTTCCTTGGCCACTGCTTGTCAGAGCAGAGAGACTGATCTTACGTGCTGGCGAACTGAATTCGACGCTCTGAGAGAGGTCGATGCTCTTGCTGATGTGTTCGACCTCACTGGCCACAAGGTCTTCGGAAACCCACATGGGGGGCTCGCCGAGTATAAGCTTACACGGAACATCTTCCATTCTTGTTGTATCGCCTGGCAGCACTGGCATGATCAAAAATATACAAGCTTTCCACGGCACGTAGCAAATGACATCACAATGCCAGGTCTTTGAATCGTTATGCGTGGAGTATTTGTTATACGCGCCGGCTTCGGGTCGCCCTTTGGTCGCCAAGTTGAAGCTGGACAGCGGTTGGTCAACCAATACCGTTCAAACCCTACTTGTGGCCCGGATTGAGCTGACGTTGTGCGTCACGACCAGTGTAGGTACATGTAGGTACCTGTGCTAAGAGCATGTTCATTCGCCTAGACTGAGCAGCTGCTTACATCGTCAGAGAAAGGCGTTCTTGAGATTCAGGAAGTGCAGCTTGCTGAGCATTGCATGAAGGCACAACATGTGGTGCAAACGTTGGATTCCACCATGACAGAAAGCCGAAAGATGACTCACCACTGCTGCTACAGAAATTCACAACCTAAAAGCAAAAGCATGCGCTCAGCAAACCTGGCTGCACTCCTTACCTCATCTTCCCAACAACACATGACAACAAAGCACAGCGAGAAGTGCAACAACTATCCTGACACAGTCCGGTGGGAGGCATGCTGCCTACTGTAAGGGCAGGATTCCTCTTCAAACCCAGCAGGCACTGAGTGTGATGAAAGGGTTGAACAGAACATCAGCAAAGCCGCATGCTGACATGCATGCAGTAAATTGAGCGCCTGCCTCTATCACAAGCCCAGTGTCAGCCAGTGGCATCAGACCGTGAGCACAGTAGCAGCATGTCTGTGTGATTTCCAGATATCCCCACGAGCAAAAGGACAATGCGTGGACAGAATGGTGAAATGATGTATGTGTGTAAGATGGGCAAGAGCAAGCACGCAGCTAGGTGCCGCAGCAAGGCTAGCCGTGCCGGTAATGCTCAAGCAACTGTCACGCAGTTAACTGTGCCACAGTAGGCAAGCCGGTCATGTGCAGCCAAGCAGCACACCACAACAATGCTGGGTGATGACCAAACAAGTGCAGAGCAGCCAGCAACTGCAGCATGCGCACAGCTGCCACCAGAACTACAAGTGCCGCTGCTGCTCCTGCTGCTGCAGAAGCTTTTCCCGTGAAAGCCACTTGACAATTCTTGCTCTGGCAGCGTTCATTGGCTTCTCCTGACTGTTGCATGCATGGTAAACGCACAGCCAGGCCTGACACCACGCCTGCCCGCTGGGCTTCACTCAGCCTGTACTACATTCCTGCCCGAGGGATGTACGTAGGGCTGTAATGACGGTTGCACTTGAAAGCTGAGAACGGAACCTCAGCATGTGAAAAGCCGCGTAATGATGATGATGTTGTCCAGTCGTACCGCAGCACCCTATTCGTCCATTGCATCCCCTGCTGCAGCTGCAGCTGCTGCAGCATCCGCTGCTGCTGCCGCCTCAATGGCTGCCTCTGCTGCATCCGACGCAGCTGCTGCCGCCGCCGCAGCTGCTGACAGGTCTGCTGGGGGAGGGGGTGCGTCACCGGCTTGTGGCACCACACCCCCGGCTGCGTTGTACGCCTCCAACGCATCCTCCTGCAACACATCAAGTTAACCACGTGCATCATTGCCACTCGAGCAAGTGCCGCAACCACCACGTATCAATTGAAGTCGCTTGAGGCAATGTCTTCTGGTCATGCTGGCAACTCAAATCTTGGCGCCATAACCCAGACTGACTAGTAATGCCCGTGCCAATGTGCCATGCAATTCATAAGCACCTGCCCCTGACCCCTGTCACTTTGACTCCTTGCTGGGCCATCTTGCTGCAAGATCATGGACACAGCGGGGTCATGAGTGCCCATGACATGAGTCGAAGGGTAGCCTTGTCCTTGTAGCGCCCTGCTTCCAACAGCAGGCACAACCGGGACCTGTCAGCGCACCTGTGTATCGAAGTACGCCTGGTAACGTTCCCCCGCTAGGTCAAGTGTGACCGCCCAGCGCCCCGCCCGCCCCGCTGCCACGCCCTGCTGGGTGCTCCCGGAGCCGCTGGCCACAGCGCGGAAGATGCCGTCTACTGCGGGCTCTAACTCGAGGTGGGAGGGGAGGGCACCTGGATCCGGCAAACAAAATCTGAAGTAACAGCGCTGCTCGCCTGTGCTGATGTGCAATGTTAAAGAGCAGGGTGGGTGCGTGTGACCGTTATGCATGAAATGAGCATGCAAATGGCACCTGGACAACTTGATGCCCATGCCACACCAGTCATTGCATGAGTAACCTACCCTTTTCACAGGACCACCCTGACACAAACCAACACGGCCACACCCTCTTAACATGGCAACTTGTAAGAACCCAGGCCAAACTTGCAACATAAACTAAGCCGGCTGCATGGCTGTTGCCGTGTTGAGCAAAATTGCTGTTGTTGCAACCAACAGTTGGCGGCTTACCATTGGGTTTGGACCTCTTCTTGGGCTTTTCTTGCGCCCCTGTGGCTGGTGCCGCTGCTGTCCCTGATGGCTTGGGTGCCTTGGGCTTGCCCTCTCGACTGCCCTTGCCCTGCTTGCTTCCCCCTTCACCGGGAGTGCCACCCGGCCGCTTCACAGGCGCCTTGCGAATCACATCGTTCTGCATGCACATGGTGCAAATGACGGGATAAACTGGTGTGCATGCCGGTATTGATCACAACTAACACAGATGATTGATCTCTGATATTATTTGTTGATGGCAACAGTCTGCACAGGTTTTCCGTTAGAACCAAGCATTGGCGTGCATGCACACCGCCACATGCGCACGTTGCATGACACCGTTCAGCATGCAGGTGATGCAGAGGCACCCCAGCGAGAACCGGTGAATGTGTATGTGGCTGGAGTAATGCCACGTTTTAAATGCATGCATGGCCTTGAACATGGTCACCAACACTTCTGTGCACACGCTGAGATGATCAAAAGTCAATATTACAGCCTACATGCAACGTCCATACGTGAAAATGTGCCTAAAATACACAGCTCCTGGTGGCATGGTCGTGTAGCTCGAGCGTCGTGGCCCATGTCTCTTCACACCCAGGTACCTTGGTCGCCGGCCGCCCTGCCACCACCAATGTCCGGTCTGTTTTTTGCGCAAACACCATGACGTCTCCCACTGACATGGTGAACTGCCGATGCAGCTCACCAGCGCCCTCCAAAAGGTACATGCGGCTCTGGTTGTTGATCCAGAACCTGTGCAGTCCATGCATTTCAAAGGCCACATGGGTACTGCACTCAGCTCTTACCTGGTGCATGGGATGGCACTCCTGTCATTGGAGGTGTTTAGAAGATGACATGCATGGCTGGTGCCATTGTATCACTGACAGCAGAATGGTGTTGCGAGTGTGGTCTGGGCATGGACTGTGGCCTCCAAGCACGTCGTCACTCCTGGATGCTCACGGTTTATAAATGCAGTCAACGTTTGCCACGGGCTGCAAAGGCTGTAAGTAGGCTGTGTGCATGAAGCATGGCTAGGCTCATTTGTACACCCTGCAGCCATGTTGAATGCATGACCGTGCAGACGGCATTACCCTCACAACGCCCAGCTGCATGCATGGCGTTAGCCCACAGCTCTTCATGCGTGCAGCACTAGAATGACTTCACTCACTCACCTAAATTTGAAAGTGTATTCATGGCCTCGAATGTCAACCGCTCGTACAGGTAACCCACTGGGTTGTTCAAGCCGTGGGAAATATTGCTCAGCTATTGCCTGTAGCCAATCCATGGCATGCAGGTCCATGCCATGTAAAACAAGCACGGGCTGGCCAACACATTACCGCAAGACTTTGCTTCGAGTCCATTCACGTCTACAGCGCAGTGGTCGATGGTTTCAAATGTATGTCAAACCCACATCGCTGGGCATGGGGTCAACGATGGGTGAGGTTGACCCATCGCATTTGAACGTCAATCAGCATGCGAGCCTGCTTTGGCAGATCCTCGGTCCAGCCAAGAGCAGCGAGCTGAGACACAAGACGCTCGCATGCACCGGAAAGTCTCAACCAGAGCTCTCACCTTCGGAATAACCACCCTTCCCGAGCCACTGGTATCGCTTGCCGTGAGCGGCTTCTCAAAGAATACGGTCGCGCCGAGATCAGCAATAGCTCCTAGAATCGCAGCGGCCTTCCTTTCTTGCTCTTCTGTTACCTCCATCTGCGCTCCTGGGCTCCTGCAGACTGTGATCCCAGGGCACTGACAGTGGGGATGTCCTACACGCTCCAAGAACCGCGCTGCAGAGTTAGCTTGATCCGCTTTTTGTTGAGGTTTATTCTGCTTGATACGTGAACGGCAGATCACCAACAGCCATCGTCACCACACAGCACGCAGAGGTCAAGTTGGTTCGTCCACCGAATCAGGTCTTTGCACGGTCACAGCACCGCTTCGTCGCTTCACGCGCTGAATCCTGGCACGTGGGCAAAGTGCACTTTTCCCCATGACCCTGCTCAACTGGACCACCCTGGTACCCACCCTGCCCTGTTGCCTTCTATCTTTCAGCCTGTTGAACACCATCAGCTTCTGCTTTGTCCGATTTTGAAGAGTGAGCGTGTGGGCCAGCTCACACGTGCCGTCACGGCGCTGAACTCATACATGCATGACCTGCATAATGTTGGGTTTACTGCACATGCTAGCTGACTGCCACGTTTGCGCGGAAGCATACTCCTCGCATGATGATGATGCAGCTGCGGCCAGCTTGTCAGCGTCCATTGGCCAACAAACTGCAAGGATTGCTTGCAGTTGAAACAACGGGTTGCCAGGTGAGACAAACTACGAATAATTGAATGGTGCAACGTGGTGCCTGTCAAACAACATGGTGATTGTAGTTACCTACAACTGGTGCGACGCATGAACGTTAACAGTTTGAGAAAATAAACCTCAATCCAAATTAGGCTTGCATATCTTCAGATGATGTAAGAGTGGACGATAGTTTTGTCTTGATGTAGTTAACGCATTTACTTTTAACACACTTAGTTGTCTAATTTCTTCACAGGCCACATGACCTGGTGAACTCCCACGTACCACGTCTTCAATTCATTGCGCAACAACAGAATGAACACACAAAATGACCAGGCTACAACCCACACACACCCCACGGTACCTTTTTGCCTGTCTGGCCCACACTGAGGATCACCACATACCTTACTTCATTCAAAAGCTATGCAGCGGTGGCCACACCACAGCTTCACATACATTTGGTATATCCGTTCCTTCATTATGCTGATGAGATAACCGCTTCCTGCAACTATGCCACAATGTTCCGAGGTTGCCTGTTAAGCCGCACCCTCAGCCTTCCTGGTGCTGGAATTCCTCGTGTTGCCACAGGCTTGACCCGGTGAAGGAGTACCACAACGAACCCCCGGTGTGTGCAGGTGCCCAGTGCTTGTCACCTCAGTTCCTGGTGGGGCTGGCTGGGCTTTAAAGAGCAGGGGCAGGCATCCAATCAGCGGCATGGCGCCACAGCGCATGGGTGTGCCCCTGTGGCGCCTGAGCGACCCACTGCAAGGCCCAGGGCTGGGGGTGTGGAGGTGGTGGACCAATACAGGCGAGCTGCAGCATTTGTGGCTTTTCATTGCCTTTTCCTTCATCTTTCCTGTTCTTTTTTTATTCTTTTCCTCCTTCTTTCCTGTTTCCCTTTCTTTTCCTCCTTTTTTTCCTTATTATTTTGTCGTGTAGTATTGTGGCACATCCTGTTTGTTTGATCACATGTCTGGTCACACAGCCTGGTCGCACATTACACCTTGTGGTAGGTCGTGTGGCACATCCCATCATGTAGCATAACGGTGTCACAGTCTGGTCGCAGGCCTTGAGCTGCAGCACCGAAAGCCCATCCACTACTTAAACACTGGTGCTATGGAAAACTCTGCGAATGCCATTTGACTATGTGATGACGATCTGATATTTACGCATCAAGGCTACCATCCCCAGCAAGTTGACTACTATTTCCTTGCTCATGCACCTGCCATGCCCACGGATGCCCACTTGCACACAGGTTGAGGAGGCAAGTGCAAATATGTCATCGATAAGGTGACACTCGTTGTTCGTTTCTTCACCACTTTCTCATGCAGTTGGATGGAGGAGCAAGGCACAGAGTTCACACGCCACCTGCATGCCGAGGCACGATACTGTCAAGCACAGCTGCAGCACATGGGCGTCAGCCAACTGGCAGCCAAGCTGAAACTGGAGGCGGATCAGAGGGTGTCACACAGCGCCCGGCTGCCAGGGGCTGGCAGGAGTGTGCCTGGGGAGAGGATGGGAGACTGGGTGTATGGTAGTGGGCCAAGGGGCGGTGGTGATGGCAGTGATGGCGACAGTGACGGGAATGGTTGTGCGCATAGCTGGGGGATCAGCGGCAGCGACACCAGTGGCATTACCGGCGGTGGCAGCAAGAACGGCGGCAGTGGCGGCAGCAACCGCTGCATCAATAGCAGCAGCAGTGTTGGCAGCAACGACACGGATAATGCTTCAAGCGCAATTGTCCATGATGTGCTGCTGTCACGCCATAGAGCGGAGGCGGACGCATGTGATGCACGTGTGCGTGTGGACAGATCACGTGACATCAGAGGAGCATGTGATGCACGTGTGCGTGTGGACAGATCACGTGACAACAGAGGAGCATGTGATGCACGTGGTCTTGTGGAGCATGTGGTGCTGGATGAGGCTCGCCTGTCCGCTGCAGTCGCCGAGGCAGAGCGTATAACAGGAGCGACACTTGGTGGGTGGAACATGGCCAGTGGTTTGTTTAAAGCATTGTTCCCTGTTGCAAGAAACCAGCATAAAAGCTACGTGTTGTTAGAGCATTATGCTCGCCCAAGCTTGTCATGGACTGAGTCAACTGTTTTGCCAAGGTGCACCGAATTTTAGCTGCAGACCTCTGTGCAACTCACTTGTCCAGAAGGTAGACCGTGAATAAGCTGATCCTCATGTGATTCTGAGGCAGCCACTTTCCTGTCAGACTGAATTTAGGTTGAATCCAGATTGCGTGGCCCACGCCCCCCGTACTGATGCTTTTCCGCAGTCCCGAACCAAAATCTGCTTCTACGTAGTGACCGTCCCCTTTGGCCTTCTTGATCTAGGCTGCATGGAGCATGCCTCCTGCAAACCCTCACTTAACATGCTCTCTGTGCTCCCATGCCTTGCCTGCATCGCTGCAGTTCCAGCGGTGTGCGCGGTCAAGCTGTCCATGTGCCATCGGTTTTTGGCGGTTACTGTGCCTCACGTGGTTCCCGGCTGGTCATCGGATGTGTCTGCTGCACTGCTGCTTGACTGCGAGGCAGGTACGCCAACAAACCATACAAGGAAGCCTCAGTAGACCATGGTTGTAGGGCAGGGGCCAAGGAAAGAGTGGACTGAGGAATCAGGACTAGGATCAAGCATGTCAAGGACAACAATGACAATAGTGATGGTGTTATTATATTCGTTTGTCTGTTGTTGAGATTGGGCTTGTGCAGCAACTAAAATGTGCCGAGCAGTGCAGCCACGGGATGCAAGCCAGCAAGGTGTGAGAACGGGCAGGGACTGAACGTGCAGCCCCATACAGCCCAGCCCTCCTGCAATATGTTGTTTGACTTGCTTCTTGGAGCTTACGTGATCCTGGCCCTTCTACCATAACTTGATTGCTACCTTACCTTTCACCTTGATATACCTGTATGCCATATGCCTGTCTTTGCTGCCAGGTGTGTTGTTGCCTGGTGGCGTGTTGCTTGGGGTGGGCAGTGTGGAGTGGCTGGCGTCAGACAATGCACTGCTGGCCACACGGCCGGACAAGGCAGGCAGGCCATGGCAGGTAGGCGGGTGTGACATTAGGATCACACGGATGTAACACAGTTCATGTTGTTGTTGCTGGCGTTTTACATCAGTTTTGATGCGCGCAATGCGCATACGGGATGTGTCCCGCAGCTCAGGGACTCATGAACTCAAAGTCAATCGACAGTATTCATCAAGTAAAAAGTCTGAATACTTCAGGAGCCTGGCAGTCAGTGGCAGAACAAACACCCTCTTCCAAGACACGACCTGAAATGCGCCCAGGCGTCAACTCAGCCTCCCACCAACGACTACATGCAATGCCTGCATGGCAAGCGGGCGGGCCATGAATGGCGTGTGGCTTATCATGGCATGACTGTTGTTGAGACCTGGGCCCCTCATGGGCCATGGATGACTGTTGAGACCTGGGCCCCTCATGGGCCATGGATGGCTGTTGAGATCTTATTGTTCCACTCAAAAGCATGGACTGCTCCTGATACATGCACACTTGTCACAGAGCAGCTGAACAACACCGGACCCAATGTCAATACGAACCGTCTGCGCCCCAGTGTAGTCTTTTCGATTGGACAGATACATGTACACGCAGGCATGGCTGCATGCACTGTCCAAACGCATCTTCCAGGCGCATCACACACTGCATCATCACACGACGCCTGAGCCCCAGCTGCTGCTGTCCTGCCCTGACCCGACCCGACCAGTGTCCGGGGGATTCATGATGTTCGTAAACCAGGCTCCATGTGTTTGATCAAGAAAAATGTGTGCATCTACATGCAGGTGTGGCTGCACACACCTCTCACAGGCACCATGCAGTCCTGCCACACACACACACACACATATGCACGCAGCTGTGGCCACGCAGTACACATACAGCCCTGTCACGCTTTGTTCAAAAGCCGCAATACGCCGCCTGTGCCCCATTAGCTGCTGTCCGGTGACGACCCCGCTGTGTACCTGCTAAGGCGGGTCCGACTAAGTTCAACTCAAATTCCAGTTCCAGTACTAGACATGCACAGGTGCACATCCGTCATGCAGGTGTGGCTACACACGCTTCCCACAGCTTCCAACCATACTCCGCCTGACCCCCATCTTCTGCTGACCAGCGATGACCCCGCTGTGTACGTGGACCTGGGCAGGTCCAAGGACGGGCGGTACCTGCTTGTCAACGCCAACAGCAAGACCAGCTCACAGGCGAGTGCATGGTGTGAGCATTAGTGAATGCGCAAGTGGGGCAATGCAGAGCCAGTGACAGTACACTTAACACAGTAGGCTGAACAAACGATAGCAAGTGGGCCTACTGTGCTGCTGCTGGAGCAATGTCTTGCCGAACGTCACCAGGAGACAGAGGGGGCGCGTGTCGGCCAGACAAACGTGTCAGTTGTTGGGTAGGTGGCCACATGTGTGGAGCTCAGGTCAATCTGCTATCGCAGCGCAGTGCTAGTAGTTGATTGGTTATGCATTTATCCGGCGCTGCATTGCGAACGTGTGGATATGGAGGCAGGCAGGACACAAGTGCTTCTCCTGTTCTCACATCGTACGTGTTTGCCAAGAGTGTGAGGAACGGAGTGGGCTGCTGGACTCCAATCAGCCCATGTATCTCTCAGCATATCTCATTTCATCATCATCATCATCATCATCATCACATGGTTTTTTTATGGTTCAACCCACGGTACTGCAGCTAGGCACAATGTCTCTCCAAGAATTACGCGCCTGACACTCGTTAAGCCAAGAAAGGTCACTGGTAGCATGTGCAAAGTACGAATATCATCACTGGCAACACGGTTCCAAGTCGAGAGTGGGGCACCCCTGCCTGTCCTTGCTACAGCCTTCTGGCCCTCTCATTTTTTGACTTGTTGACTTCTTATACTCTTAAATCTCTATGTCACCTTCTATATCACCTCTTAAATGAATTGAGTTTGCAGGTTCACTTACTCGAATCTCAGTGGGCAGGGCCCGAGGCGCCCGCCCTGCTTTGTCTGCAACCACACCTGCCCGGACTAGAGTACTTCGTGGAGCACTGGGACAACCACCTGATCATACTAACCAATTACAAACCGCCAAAAACGCCTTCTCAACCAGCACGTTATTCTTCTTTTGTCCCAAGGCCGGCGTACCAGCAGCAGCCACAGGAGAAGCAACCACAGCAGCACCAGCACCACCAGCAGCAGCAAGAGCAGCAGCAGCATCCAGCAAAAGCAGATGTTAACAGCCATCGCCTTAATTTCCCGGCAGATGTTGCAAGCTCTGGCCTAATAGCTCCTGCTATGTATGAGATAATGCATCCACAAAGACTGACATCTGGTACAGCTGGATTGCCATCAACAACTTCGGATTCAGCTAATTCAACGCACTTAACTGAAAGGATTCTACATTCGGTGTCATGCACACCAACACTGGCACACCTTGCATCAGCTGAGTACAACGTGATGCACGTGAGCTGTAACGCTCACACGTGGGCAGCAGACACGTGGCTGCCTCTGCCGGGCCTGAGACTGCCAGCAGGGGCCAGCATAACAGACATGGATGTTTTTGACGGGTGGTGTGCGTTGCATGGAAGGCTGCATGGACTGCCAGCTGTTTGGATAGTGCACATGGAACACGTGCTACAGCATGCAGGCCACGTTGCCGATGATGGCGTCAGTTACAAATCAGTTGTGGCAGAAACCACCATGCATGCATCAGCATTAAGGGTGCATGGAGATCCCATGCATGTGAATGCCAGATTACCAGCAACAATGGCAATGGCGCATGCAGTGGCAGCCCATCCTGTCATGCCTGAACGGCAGCATGCAGCAGCAGAAGGCCCCATGCTCCATGCAACACGTTGCACACGTGTACCCCTTCCCACATGGGTAACACACATCACACCTGGCATCAACGCCCACTCCCAAAGTCACACTTTACGGCTCACAGCCAGCTCTCCGGTACACCCACCTCACACTTTTGAGTACAATGTGGACACGGCTGAGCTGCACCTGCTGCACGTGGAGCACGTGGCTGGGAGAAGGCACACGCGGCAGGATGCATGGACAGAAACGTCTGGCATGCACAGGGACGATGCAGCATGGCACATGCACTGTCCTGATGATTACTCAGTAGCGCGCATGTGGGTACCCGTAACGGAAACTGTAACGGCAAAGGAGGCAGGGAGCAAGCAAGGGCTGCTGATGCCCATGACTGTGGCTGGTCGGAAGGACTGCATGCCTGATCTCAGCACAGGTGAGGCCTGGTCAGTCGTGCCGTTATTCATGGCGTTGCTCTGAGTTTGCAACACTATAACTTGGAAGTATGGCCATTGCCCCATTTATGCATGGATTAGATTGCAATCTCTGGATGTCACAGCGCCTGGCAGCTTGGCCCTATGTGCATTGTTGTAGGTGCACTTTCAATGCCATGTACAATCAGTAGTATGCATCTTACGGTGCCAGGGAGACGTTGCGTTGTGGCTCGCGCTTCACGCTTTACATTTTACCTGTTTAGTTGGTTTATTACTGCTTTATTGGTTTGTTACCTGTTATACTGGTTTGTTACTGGTTTACTGGTTTGTTACCTGTTTGGTTGGTTGGGTCAAACGCAGGAGAGGGAAAGGGATGGACTTCAGTCCCAACAGTACTTGTGACAAGTACTTGCCAGAAGACAGTACTTGCCAGTCCCAACAGTACTTGCCAGTCCCAACACTTGCGTACAGGACACTCAACAGTTCGACACAGTTGAGGGATCTGTATCCAGTGTACAAACACAAGAGTGGGATTGTCCCTAGGAAGGAAGGAACGATCTTTGCTTGTGTATGCTGCAGCAGGCGAACGCTCCTCTGGACCTGCTGGTTGCCCTCCCGTGCTGGTGCTGGGCTATGGCGCGTACGGGCAGCCCACACACACCGCCTGGGACCCGGCACTCATCAGCCTCATGGAGAGAGGGGTGCTGGTAAGTGACCTGCATCACTGGATGGCATGATCATCATCAGCATCAGCAGTGCATGCAATCTGCATGCCTCTGGGGTGCTGCTGAGTGTCCTGACCTGGCGTAGTGCTTACTCATGGGCCTCTGGGGTGCTGCTGAGGAGTTGCTGCAGGGGTGGTGCTGCTGAGTGTCCTGACCTGCACTATGTTTTTGGCCATATGTGGTTAGAATTGCCCTGATATGGCAGAAGCGGCCAATGCATCGCCTGTGATACAAGGCAACGTGATAGCTGGCGGGGTGCTGCAGCTAGACCAAGCACTTGATCGTTGTTGGACTACCAAAATCACTTGCTTATCGGGCTGCCTGACAATCTCTCCTAGATTGGACTTTCACAGATATCATCTTGCCGTGCCGAGCATGAGTTCAAATACACTGGACTGGCTGTCAGCTGTCTAAAATCGTTCTGCAAAAAGTTTGTTTAAGGCATTGACACTATGGTAGAGCTGATACAAAGTAGGTGCGCATGGCCGCAGGTTGCATGGGCGCATGTGCGGGGTGGTGGCGATCTCGACCGCGCATGGGCTGCATCGGGCCGTCAGACACTTAAGACCCAGTCTCTCAGTGACTACCAAAGGGCGATAGGAACGCTGGTGGACGCAGGGATCACACAACCCGGCATGACTGCAGCGTACGGGTACAGCGCAGGTGAGTGTGTGGGTGTGTGGCATGTGAGCGTGTGGGTGTGTGGCATGTGAGCGTGTGGGTGTGTGGCATGTGGATGTGTGGCATGTGAGCGTGTGGGTGTGTGGCATGTGAGCATGGCACAAACGCTTGAACCTGGAGGGCGGACGTGATTATTCATCTTAAGTGATGAATAATGTCGGTAGCTGACAGACAGGTGTTATGTATCTGGTGTTGTTCCTTTTCACGTACACATGCCATCATCATCATCATGATATGGCATTTGCATACTTGAACACAGATAGTGCTGAAGCAAAAGCGACCTTTTTAGACTCACTGAAATTTCACTCCCAGCCACAGTTAGTTGATTATTGCCAAACTTCATCCCAAATGGCTTGGACATAAGTCCACTCAATTTCGATCCCGGTTTTTGTTTGTTGCAGGTGCCTTGCTTGTTGGCAGTGCCCTGGCCTGCCCCTCCACTCGTCCCCTGCTGGCCTGTGCCCTGCTGCATGCGGGATTCCTCGATCTCACATCATGCATGGCGCATGGGGACCTACCCCTGACAGCGCATGAGAGGGACGAGTGGGGTGACATGCAGGAGGCAGGGGCAGTGGCGGCCATGCATGCAGCCTGCCCGTACCACCAGCTGGGACTGCTGCTGGGGCAGCTGCCGCTGGACCAGTCAAGGCAGCTGGCCCTGAGGCAGTCACAGCTGCGGCGGCAACAGCCGGCACCTTCACAACCAGCTGCAGCAGTCAGAGCAAATAATGCGAGCAGGGAGTCTGGCATGAACTCTGCCTGCTATGACAGTACAGCCATGCATGCTACTACCGGCCATGACAATGCAGCCATGAGTGGTGAAGCCATGCCAGGTGCTGACAGCACAGGCCACCCCAGTGACTGGCAACAGCCGGAGCTGCTGGACCAGTCAAGGCAGGTGCCGCTGCCTCCGGTCATGTGCAGCACCGCAGTGCTTGACTCGCGGGTGCCCTGCTGGGCCCCGGCCAAGTGGGTGGCAAGGGCACGCAAACTGCAGGTGAGGCCAGCCAGTGATCTTCATTCGTATACCAGGCTCTTTCAGCAGGTTTTGGGCCCTCTGCTGTAATCCTGAACAAGGCTCCGGTATTCTGTTCTTATATGTTCCTATGTGGGCTCAGTACAGCAAGTTCCATTAGAGAATAAGTAAGAATAACTGGCTTGCCCACCACAACTACTGTCTCATCTGCTGCCTTTGTTCTGCCTGCCAGTTCTGCTGCTTTCACTGCGAGGACAGAAAGCAGAACGTGCACTGCTGTTGTGTTCATGACCTTACTAGTAGTATACCAGTCCTGAAACGACAGCGGGCAAGTCCTGTGCCATTGTCGTCACGTTCTAAATCACTGGTTTGGACAAATCTGCGAATGTCATTTTATGATCACTGGGGTGTGGGCGATTCAACCCTGCAAGCAATAGGAAAGGTTTACATATCTCGACAAATTCCTCGTACAGCAGAGACAGTTTCTGTGTCCTGTGAGTTGCGAGACCCTTAGGGCACTGTGTGGTTGCCCCTGCAGGCGCTCCAAGCCTCAGGCGCTGCCCACCCCATACTGCTGCGTGTGCTGTGGGACAGAGGGCACCATGCGGACATGCATGAGGCTGCCGAGGACACCGCCCTGGAGCACGCATTCATGCTGACAGCATGGCGACAGGGACAGCAACAGAGGCTGAAGCATCAAAGAACAGACAAATTGCAGATAAAGGCCAGCAGCGCCAAAAACAGCAAGGAAAAAGGAGCGCAGCCAGCCTAGCTCAGTAGCCTGGCAGTTGAACTGGGAAGACCCGCAGTGCCAAACGTAGAGATGCAAGGGTCACGTTAAGATGAGCCAGCAGTGTACTAGCTTGTAACCAGAGCAGTGTACTAGCTTGTAACCAGCAAGCGCGAACCCCAGGCTGCCTTTTGCCTGTTAGTTAGCTGTTAGTTAGTTGTTATGTTTTGGTAGGTTGTAGAGAACCTAGAATGGACTGGGTGTGGTCGGTAGCCCACCTCTGTAAGCCTGAGGCAAGAACAGAAGGTGGCTCAGGCAACAACAGAAGGTGGCACTGAAGAAGAATGTGGTTTGGCCAGTTACGCACTGGACGTCTTGTTGTGAAGGTATTGAACTGTGGCATCAATCGCGCACACATTGTTTTGCCAATGAATTCGGCAACCTCTCTGTTCTCTGTACGCATGCCGGCTCGGTTGACATTGACAACTGTCGGCAGTGAAGGGTTCTGCGACTAGGCTGAGGTGGATGGCCTTGCACAATGCATCAAATGTAGCGTGCAGTGACTGAGCGAGTGCGTTCCTGCAACACTTTCCTGTTACACTCCTGGTAGCTTTTTGCTATCCAGTGTAGACTACCCAGGTTGGCACCCAGAGTAATAACAGCCGGATACACAAAGCGCGTCCTGTCGTCAACAGCCAACTCAATATATGCAACACGAACACTGCATCATGTTGTCCGTACAAATGCCTAGGTGCCAAGAACCTTTGGGCTGGCCAGCTGATCAACACAAGCCGTGTGCCCACGTGAAACATTAATACGATGTTGAATCCAGTTTGCGCTATGGTTTTGCAGCACTTGCACACCGTGGACTTGCTAACGCAGCATGCCAACACCTGGTCCTTGTCGGAAATCCATGCCGCCGTTCAAGGGCGTAGGATACAAAACAATTATTTGTGTTCATATATACTCAGTGACAGTATAGAAAACAGTAAAAGAAACAGACTCTTGGAGATTGGAGATTCCAAATCAGCGCAAGTCTGCCTGCAAGTCATTGGGCTATCGCCTCTGCTCAACGAAATGCTTAGGAAGAGACTGAATCAGCTGCAGCATCGCGGGCCCGCCTGTTGTCCTCTGTATGTAAAAGCGATGCTTGGACCACAACTGCGAATGCCATGTAATGATGATGATGCTGGACAACAGCTTTTGACAGCCGCAACAGAGTGCACAGACAAAGAACCATGCATGTATGGCACTTTATTGCAGGAGCTGCTTATGGTCGTGCCGCAATGCACGTGCACGCCTATTACTGTACATACAAGAGCCTGCTTGTGTTGTATCCGATCAAGGGACTGGCAGATTTGTCCCAGACTCACAAAAAGGCACTGTACCTGATGTGCCCGTTGCTGTTCCTGCCAAGTTGCTTGTTTTTGCGATTCTGTACATATCGTCACGGAACAGGCTTGACCTACAGCAGGTAATGAACGACCCGCCAACCCAGAGAATTGAGGCTGCTGCCATGGAGCGTAGCAGTCAGATCGTACAGGATCAGACCCTCCATGGATGACCATCCAAGGAACGCCTGCCAGGTCCCCCTGTCAACTGCTCCCTTGCACGGCTTCACACTTGCCATGCAACGCACGACTCTGGGCAAGGCCTGGAATTGGATGTGACCGATCCACCACATACCGTTTGAGTGACCCTTCATACCCGTCCTGACGGTGACATGTCAACCTGCAGCAGGTCGGGCCTCTCCACCCATGGCACGAGGGTCAGGCCGAACACAAGGTAGAACAGAGTGTCCAGCAGGCCAAAGGCAACGGTGGTAGTCAGGAGGCGCGTGTTGAAAGAAACGGCCAGGGAGGAGGTCAAAACGTTCATCAGAGGGGTGAAGGAGTAGAACTGCATGGCAGCCACATTGACAACAATGAACAGTGTAGTAACATGAAGTGTTCAAGTTTACATCTGGAAAGCCGTGGCAGGACTCAGAATGGAATGTGTGCCGCCTTGGCCTACCCTGAGCAAGAAAGGCGTGTGGTGACTCGGGGCGTTTATAGTTGCTGTTTTCAGTGATTTGTCAATTTCACAAGCCCATTTGGGCATTTGAGCAGTTTCACATGCAGGTATTGCTGATGCACACACATGCATGAAGAATTGGATGTCAAACTGTTGACAGATGGCTTCTTATTGGCTCACTAGAAGGGTGGGCCATATACCCGCGTCCGCAACCTCAAGTTAAAGTTTCCCACCGGCTTCTGGTTTGAACCAAATCCTTGACCATGCTGTGGCATGGCATGCCCTAACCCAGGGCAACCCGAATCCAAAGAGATCAAGCGAAAAGGACAACTTTAGAAGCCGTTTTTTAGATTCTATCTAATTAGAAACTATAATAGATTCTAATATAATCTAATCTGGCTGTTTGAAACTCTAGTCCACGCACCCTAGCGTTTAAAGGTACTGTGTGCTTCTTGGTGGAGCCGCTTTGTGAGTTATAGGTGCCAGGCTATCCGAGGTCGGGTGGCTGTCAGTTCAACATGAGGTGTTCAGTTCACGTGTTGAGGCATCCTGCCATGCCTCACCTGGCTTGTTATGTTTGCCACATGCAGCATGGCAAACCAGCATGACGCGACCAGGAAGGACTTGGACAGCGTGCGGTTTGGGTGCGCCACCGACTGACGCGAGCAGCAGAGCAGCAGCGTGGAGAGAACCTGTTCAGGCAACAGGCATGTATTCATTACATGATGATGCAGCAGGGTTGAATATTGATTACATCAGGAAGCCCAACGGGGGGGGCATCAAGCGCAAAGGGACGGGGTGCGAGGACACATGGGCTGGTCATCACCAGAAGACACGCCGCGTGTACGGAGTGGTGTGTATAGGAGTGCATGAGAGCAGCAAGTGGGCAGCAACCGATCAAGTGAATATGAATAATGAAAATGCTGATGGTAATGAAATTAATTTGGTAATCTGGCTGGCTGGCTGGCTCGCTGGCTGATCTTCCCAGTTTCCATGTGGTACTCGGAGTTTCTCGGACCATGGCCAGTCGGCCTCATGTCCTGCACCTGTGGCTTGCTAGCGTTTGCACTCGACACATGTGGCATGCAGTGTGGCATGTAAGATAATCACTTGCATTGTTCATTACATCCTTACAATGTTTAGCACAGTGAGCACCACTGCAAACACCGCTGAGGTCGCCGCCCCGTTGAACAGAGCCGCCCACACGTCAGTGGGCACCAGCGGGTCCCCGGCTACTGGCAAGGCTTTGATGTCGTTGACCAGGTCGTTGAAGTTCTGCGGGCAAACCAACCAACCAAACCACGGCGGACAGGTGTATGTTTACATGAATACACAGTGCCTCTAGACAAACACGCATCAGATGCAGATCATATGCATTCCACTGCTACTGTCCATGTGCATGGGGCTGAACAAGGCAAACATGCGTACAGGTGTTCTGCACGTCATGTAGTTACGTCTGCGGATTGACTGCATTGCTGGTGCAGTGATGAAGTTAACGGTTGTGCTGATTGTTTCCCTTCCGCCCTTGCCCCTGCTGAGAAGTCTTTCCCGGACTGAAGGCCATGTAACACACACACGCACACACGCAAACACACATTCAGCGCCGGTGATGTACCCGGTACTGAACCACTCAACACAGCACGAACTGGGCATGAGAAGTGCACCTTTAGCCTCTTGTGGCTGATCAACAGGCCTTGGCAGCAGCACGTGCATGCATGATGCCTGATGCCGGATGCTGGTGCCTGCCATGTGGCCCATGCCAGCATCATGCACATGCTTGCGCACTCAGCAGATGCTTACCGAGTATGTTGCAACTGCAAGGCATGAGAAGATGATTGAAGCAAGTGCCGTGCACACGAAAGCCAGCAAAGCCCACTTGCGCCAAGGGCTGACGTACGAATGCACACCTGCAAAACACCAGTTATAAAAAAAGGTACATGCACATTGCATTGGCAAACATCAGTACACAGAGTTGTGAGAAGCCGTTGTGATACATACACGTGCATGGAAGCGGCAGTACAGCTTTTGTGGTACGCTAGCTAGCCCGGCCTGGGCTTGGCAACAAGGGTTCCATGTCTCAGGCATACCACTTGCCGGCAATTGAACCGCCTCCAGAGCTGTTTGGGTTGCTGATGATGCGATCCCTCATCGTATCCCGCATCGTCCTCCGAGTCGTCTTGAGAAGATTATTGGCAGAGCCACGGATTATGTCAGGTCAGCTAAATCAGCGAAGCTGGCAAGGTGTTTGAGTTCAGTTTGCGGATCGGAACTCAGTCGGAATCTCTCCGCAAGTTGCGCGAACTTCGGGATGAACATCGCCCATGTGCTACATGTGCATGTATGAGCGCGTAGACTCACGAAGACTTTGATCTCTTATGCCTCATTCACTAGCACGCGTTTGCCTGGCAGCAGCCTGATGCCCTGAGATGGTTCAAGGAACCCTTGGGAATTAGGTTGCAAATTAGCCCATGACGTGGAACGCAATTGGCCTGAAATTGCCTTCAAGACACGGTTTCCCTTTCCATTTCAGTGAGCTGCGAGCAGGAGTATGACACCATGCAGGACGTGCCGTGCGCAATCTGTGAACATGTGCTTGTACAAGAGATAGAGCGATGATTACTTACAAGATACGCACTGCTTTGCTTGTGCATGCTGGCTAGCTGGCCGTTATGTATGAAAACAATGAGATAGCTTGAATCACATGAGGGGAGGGTCTCCAGCCCGTCCAACCTACAAGTGAAGGGGATTGCGACACACTTTGATAGTTATGGTGGTGGCCACCCCTTGAAGTGCTATCCTGGCCGCAAACATCGTTACTAGTAGACCCAAAAGAGGCCTGAAAACATGCATACGGTTCACTGTTCATTGTCTAAAGTCAAACGTCAGGGTCAAAGTCAAAACCACATTGGCAAAACCGAGCTGCCAAATTTCAACTTGTCATCCGTCAACTGCCAGTCGCCCATGGGAGCTTGGAGAAGCCTCCGACTGACGGAGTTGAAGACCTCGACCTCGACGCCACAATGTGCCTGTTCTGCATGTGCAACGAGGTAATGACGTCATCAACAGCCTATGATGGAGAAGTCAGCTAATGGCAGAACAGATGCGCCAGAAACATTAAGAAGTCAGCCAATGGCATGGTGCAGCTGCACTGATGACATGTCATTGAAGAGTCGGACGCTTGCGACTTCAAGTAACAGCTGAAGCCAAGACTGTCAGTCACCTCCTATGTCACCAACAAACACAGAGCATAGGCATACTGTCGACATGGGGGACTGACAGTGTTGGCTTCAATTGTCACTCAAACTTGCACGCGTCTGACTCGTCAACGGTATGTCAACAGTGCACATATGTAGCCAGGCTGCACACCCCGTGCATTAGCAGTTCAATATCTCTCTCTCTCTCTCTCTCTCTCTCTCTTGGACTGTAGTCATCCTTCATATAAATCTCCATTCATGGACCAGGTTGATGGATGCCATTTAGGTCCCAAATGCTTCAGGACGGTTCAACCATTCCATGTAATCAATGTCAGATGCGCAACTCTGGATTATTTCAGTGTATGTGCACACCCCTGTGTGATGGGCACAGATAGAGTTGTGGACGTGATAGCCAGCACAAGAACGGCAAGCATGTAACGCCATCAGGTTACTCCAGAGAGGCCTGTAGGTACTCTCGCGGCATATCCGTACACGCAGCACCAAGGAGGGGTCAAGCTGTGGGATCAGGATTAACATCAGTCATGGCGCGAACATGCCAGGCTGCGCTCCCGCGTACGATAGGGGGATACAGCTACGTGCAGCAGCAAGGATTAGAAGTTGGGTGTGACAAGTTGTGGTAAGTGTAACTCAGTTGCCCCCCAGTTACGTCAGTTACCTAAAGGTATGTATATATACTTGTGGAAAGGATGAGCAGTCGGCTTGGAATGGGGTGATGAGCAGACAAAAGTTCGAGTACAGGCCTGAGGCTCTGCAGTCAGGCCGCCTGGCCACTGCCAAGCCGGGAGATGTTTTTCTAATCCGGCAGCAGCCTGCAGAACCTTCCGCAGATGATGCAGCTGCTGCTGCCCCGCCCGCGCAACTCGGTTGCTATCTGCTCGAGGCGCCTAACGAGCTGGTTGGGGTTTTGCCATCAAATGCAAAGCACTTGGTCGCCTATGGCGAATTGCAAGCCAGCGTGCGTTCAGTGAAACGAGACGCACAAGGCGATGTCAAGGAAGTGCTACTGCGGATAGAAATCACGCCGGATGGCCCAGTGACATATGGTAGGTGAAGTGCCGCAGTGCACCAATTGGGCCTGTCCCCAGCCTTGAGGGTGTAGGGTGTGCCACCCCAAGGCAGTAGGATTTGCAATATGCCGCCTTGAATGCTCATGGGCTGCATGTGACCCTGTCATACATGCGCTCACGCCATGCATGCGTCTCTGCCATGCGTGAATTCCTGCCATGCATGCGTCCCCGCCATGCGTGTGCTCACGCCGTGCATGCGTCCCTGCTATGCATGCAGTGGCTTCTAAGCCCTCAGGCCAGGTAGGCCTTGCTACCAGGCCCGAGTATGTCCTGCATGACGATGGCTTCCAGCTACGCAGGTCGCAGCTGCAACAGCTAGGTGAGGCAAAGCGTGGAAAGCAGGGATGGATGCACACAAGCAGAACGGTCTTTCCGAGGTGCAAAGGGGCATGGAAGGAAGAGGGCCCATCAGCCTTTTGATATTTTGACAGCCGCCTGCGCTTCGATGTCTCCTTGGCCGCTGCATTACAGTTGTCACACGTTGTGAACCATGACAGTGACGGCTTAATTACAACTAGCAGCCACAGCAGCGAGTCATCGACAGGAAGACATCAGCACTGCAAAATTATGGCGAAGGCTCGTATGCAAGGATTCAACCAGATCAAAGGATGCCGAATGTTTGCATTTCCTTTTTGCAGTTCACAGCCAGGCTTTGAAT
The DNA here is from genome assembly GCA_004335635.1 of Chloromonas sp. AAM2. Classification (NCBI taxonomy): domain Eukaryota; kingdom Viridiplantae; phylum Chlorophyta; class Chlorophyceae; order Chlamydomonadales; family Chlamydomonadaceae; genus Chloromonas; species Chloromonas sp. AAM2. Next base: position 2,587 of record QAXH01000870.1, on the reverse strand, counting down.
CAACAGCTAGCGGATGAGCGGTTGCAGCAGCTGCTCACCGCCATTGACAGCAGCGCTAACAGGGAGCAGGTCAGTGGGGCAGGTGGGGGCATGGGACATCAAACTTCAAGTGTGGTGACCATTGCAACGCACACCTTGATTGACGGCTCTTTGCTTAGCTCGTGCACCAAACATGCTAGCCAGGCGCCGACATCACCCTTTCAAGCGCCTCAAGTTTCAAGGCCTTCTGAAAGGCATGGAAATGAGCATTGGATGGACATGATGTCAACGAGCAATCCCCGAGTCTTAATCTCAATCTCATAGCATGTGTGTACAGCGTGGCGTAGGCGCTGCCCCTGTGTGTTCTCATGCGTCTCATGCATTGTTCTCATGTTCTGTGTGGTGTAGGCGCTGGCTCAGGCGCTGGAGAGGCCAGAGTTCAAAGATTTCAGCGAACAGGTGAGGCCATGTCATGTGTTCGTTGCGGATTCTAAGTTGAGTGACGCCCGAGATCAGCGTCAAGTTGATCGAAGCCGAGGCATGAACTCCAAGGCGGACACTACACCGGCAACCAATGGTTGAGGTTGCACACTAGTGGGAGTATCGGATAACTCTGATAGGGAGGAATGGGTGCCCCCACATGGTGGTTGGGCGCATGTTGCTCGGCGTCCTTATTCACGCTAACCGGCGTCCACTTTACCTAAGTTGAGTAGCTGCGGTCCCCTTGAGTATGTACATCATGGCAGTTCGCATTCCTTCAGGTTCAAACTTTGAACGTCATATTCACATGACAGGTTGAAAATTTGGGCATTAAATGTAGAAGCAAACGTAGGCGAGAGCTTTGCAACACATTGTGGCAACTAAGAGTTGGAAAATATAATACATATCTAGGTATTTAGCCTTCTGCTGTCGTGACAGGACAGGACATATCAAGTTTCACCGGGTCAATGGACAGTTGCAAGAAATACCTGTGCTCTTGCCATGGCTAGGCTGAACGGATCAGTGTCTGATGCCTCCTGTTATCTTCCCCGCACAGGTGCTTCAGTTACTGGATGCGGGACTGCCTGTTCAAGCACCTGCTTGATTGGGCAGCACACTCTAGCTCGACTCAGGCTGCCTTGGCAATAGGGTGCAGCCCCATCTATCTGTGGACATGACGCAGGGTTGCATGGCGGCTTGTTGGCTTGGAATCTGCTTTAGTTGGCTTGCCGGTTGGGTATAGGATATGTCTTGCAAGTTGGCTGCTAGTGCAGACAGATAGAGGCATCGACTCGATTACAGCATTCGGTTACAGTATTACATCTGATGGCCATTCAACTAGAGTATGCAGCAGACATTGACATGCAAGTTATTGTGACGCCTGGCCATGATCCTTGAACAAGGACGTTGATCTCCTTTGGACACGATTGGCATTTGGAGAGGTGTTGGAGCCGTATGATATCTTTAGTTTGGCTGGGCGGCATCGGAGTGTATATATACGGGAGTGTGGGTGGTCCCGGATTCGTACCATGTTTCATTGGGTTTATTTTCTGTACAGTTAGTTCCTCTGCGTTTTCACAACCGTTGTTCAAGTCGGATAGTTTTGGCACCTGCCAACCAGCCACATCTGATGCGAAGCGACAGAAAACCGCCAATTGTACCTTCTTACACGTCGGTGATGTGGCCAAGCAAAACCGTGCATGAACAAGGTGCTTTCGGACGCCGGCCCAGTTCACTGATGGGGTCGGTTGAATCCCGATCCAGGTAACTCCGAGCTTAGCCGAGTCCTGGTCAGCCAACTCTCCAGTTAGCCAACTCTTCAGCCAACTCCTGAATTCAAGCTCCAGCTATCTGCATGCTCCTTGCAAGTAGAAAATACCAACATTGGTGGTTAACAGAGCTGTCACAGTAGAACTCATTAGTAAAACTCATCAATAGAACTCATCAGACCAGCCAAGGTGAAACAGGTTGAGTTTGGTTTTTCGCAACAGCACAGTGAAACACGTATCAACACGGCCTTATCTTGTTGCACGTGCGTGATCTTGCCAGGGCCACGCGGCGATGTCACACTTTCATGGCTTACACCCTTGATTGATGGAATGTAAACAAACGGAATGTAAACAAACAGCAGAAGGACGTGCTGTGCACTCCCTCCTTGTAATGTGCTTGCCAGATACTGGAAAAAAAGAAGAAGTTTGCCAGTTCTGGGACAGTTTACGCAACATCAGTTTACGCAACATCAACTCGCAGCTGCAGAACAACAATGGCACCACCTAGCGCCTCGAGGAAGAAGTTGGTCGCCGCCGTGGGCAATCCAGCAGCAGCAGAAGACGAGTCTCCAATGGACCCAGGGGACACGCCACCACCCGATGCACCCCCATCGGCAGGGCACCGAGCAAGAAGAGAGAACTGGAAGCAGGCTGTGGGACGTCTACGCGCGCAGCACACCAGCCTGCTCAAGCGAGTGCAGCAGCTGGAGCACTTGGTGGCGACATACATCACCGACTTCTGAGGTACAGCCCACATAATCTTACGGATTGGGCTTCCTGTCTCTTGGTCAGTTGTCCCAGAAGTGGCACTGCAGGATCGTATACCACAACATGCGCTGTTCGCCCATCATGTGCGACAG
>QAXH01000869.1:8631-27129 GCA_004335635.1 Chloromonas sp. AAM2 | reverse complement strand
TCATGCAGGGGGTGCAGCCCGTTGGGCGATAAGTTTGTGTTGTAGTCGGCAATGAGGAGGCAGATGTGCACGCATGCATGCAAGACAGCAGCGTTGGACTAGGCGTTTAGTCTTCAAGAACTCTGAATGCAGAGTTGGCCAATCCCAGATTTGCCCTGTACGTCACCATTTCCAAATACCTCTAGCATATTCCCAACTCGTCACCTTAGACCTCATGACACCAGCTCGGCCGCCTTTGCCTGTTACGGCAGTGTTGGCTTCTGCAGACTCTAATCTGGCAAGCAATTTTAAACTCTTAAGTGGTGGTCATGGCGATTTCCAAAGCGCAGCAAGACAGTGCCCTAGTGGTGGCTGATAATTCAGCTTTCTATGGTGGCCAGTCCTTCATTGCATATTGGTCATCAAACCTGTTGTCCAGTTTGAGCTGGTGACTCGATGTGTGTGCTTCACGAGGATGACATTTCAAGCCAACGGCAGTTTGATTGGCCTTCAACAGCAGAGGTGGTGCATCGTTTACAAGGAGGGAGTGCACACCATGAACTCTGACATCCCTTACTTCGTAGGGTGTAGGATCTTTCGTAAAAAGTTACACAAGTTTCTTTGCGTCACAGTTGGCTGGTGGCTGCACTTGAAGAATCGCAAGCGGTGCGGCTAGTGGCGATTGCAAGGGCGCATTCAGCTGATGCTGCAAACCAGCAAACACGTCAAGATTTTGACTTTTTTGAGGTTAAAGACAGGCTTGAGAGCTCATCGTGCTGCTCAGCTGACGTTATTTTGATTTAAGCATTTCCTGACGATTCTTAGGACCCCTGCATTGTACTGTTGAATCATGGCAGCGTTATGAACGATTGAGGGGATGACACACATGTACATACCACGTCGTTCAGACGTAAACACAAGCATATATTGCCTTTATTGGGCATGCCAACAGTTTTGCGCCTTGAACTGTTAGCAGGACCAAAACAGCACCCGTTACAAATGTGTTGGCACTGCCTTGTGGTATGACATTCAGGCTTTGAATACGCAGGAATTCAGTGTGTGAGGTTGTACAAGCTGCAGCTCAAATTCCATGGCCAAGGCATCCTGCATGGGCTATAAGCATCAGCAATTTTTCAAGTCGTTTGTTAAAGTTGTGTCGCTTCTTTGAAGTGGCGCTGAGAGCGCTTGCGCCCTTCCCAGTGCACATAGAACATGACTGATCGCGCAGTGACATACTTGCATCAACAGCCCGCAGGCACCCCTAACATTTGAAGTCGCTTGGTTGTTCGTGGTGGGTTGTTTGTGGTATTTGTCTGATTAGTGAGCGTGTAAGCCATCACAGCTGCAAAACCCCAAAAAACAAATGTTTGCCAGTTCTGGGACAATTCTTGTGTCCAGCACTAGAACCAGTGGCAGTTTTGAATTTCCACAGCACCGACTCACGAAAATGCAGTTTATGTATGCCATTCCAGTTATGTTGGTATATTATGTTTCCACTGGACCAAGTGCGCACGTCCCCGCCGGGCACAGATGCAGAGCGACCAAGTAGAGAGAAGTGGGGCGTCTACGTGCGCAACACACAAGTTTGCTCAAGAGAGTGAAGCAACTGGAACACTTGGTGGCGACTTACATCACCGACTTTACTACAACACCTGATATCCATCCCAGGTGCGATTGACGCACATACGAGTACATCCGTGTTTTCCGGACACATACTGTACGCTCACAGTCCCTGAGAGAACCACGCACAGCTGATTGCACGCCAAGGTGACACTTGCTTCCCACAACGGACTCTTACAACACCAGTTCCAGTGGCGTTTTCAAAAATTGTCCCAGAACTGGCAAACTGTTTTTCCAAACTTGTCAAACGTCTACAAGTGTAAGACCAGATCAGAACAAGTTGAAATTGTTACATGCAAAGCCCTCTTTCAGGCAATGATGTCCCTTAGCTTAGCCCTCACCTCACTCCTGCAGAGAGTTGATGTATGCAACCTCACTCTATCCACTCTGTGCTTGAAGCAATGGTGCTCAGTTCATGACCGCACATACATTCATCAGTCCTGCTTGAGTCAGTGTATTTGAACCATGGCAGCAACATCAGTGCTCCAGGACGTGACGCAGCAGGTGGCGTTGGTTCGGTCACCGGAAGGGTTCTTACAGACGGATCCTTTTCTTGGCGTCTGCCGGTTGGTGATACCAGTCGTAGGTGAGTCGTATCGCAAGAGTTCTCACTGTGCTCCCGCTCATTCATTCCCGGAGTTGTCACCGGCACACATTCGGGGTTGTTTTTGTAGATAAACTGGGCACGGCCTTCGCACTCGTTAAGTCAGACATCACGGGCAACATACAGGTGCGATGCCACTCTCCCTTGCGCCTGCATGTCTCTCCTTAGCGTCTCCATACATCTGTTACATCAGTACGTGGCACCTGCAGAGAAGCTAGCATGTTGTCGCAAAATACACTTCGTTGCGCGCAACCACGGATTACATACCAAGGTTCAAAGTCAAAAGGAACCTGAGCTACCACAAAGGCTGTGCCAGTCCATGGGCTGTGCAGAATCCAGACTGTATTAGAGTATTGGTGGATACTGTCACTTGTGCCGCACGCCTGTTCGGTGCGTGTGCTTGTGTACAGAGACTAGCAGACAAGTCGGCAACTGACACTGCTCGGTACAACAAGCTGTTCGTGATTGTCCAAGACGAAGTCAGTGCAGGCACAGCTAACGGCTCATCCTCATGTACCAAGGGCCTGCTATGGTTGAAGAGGTGATGACATTATGACTGGCCTGCAGCCTGGCACCGACAGCTTGCATGGCTGGTCACAATCAGCATGTGCCTGCCAGCTAACAAGCACTGGTAACACCAGCATTCGTTCCAAGCCACCTTGTGCACGGCCGAGCGGTAGGCGGCTGGTCAGGCATGTTGCATCTTGGAGGTAATCACTGCAGGCTGGATGAAGGTAATCACTGCATCGCAATCAGCTCGTAGGCCATCTCATGCACTCGGACTGGTAATCAGCTGATCACTCCTGGCTGTACAACTGGTACCAGAAAACTGCAATTCGCCTCGGCAGAGCAGTGCAGTGGTTGCCTTGCCTCTTGTGCACTTCAGGGCGATGGAGTTCACTTTAGCAATCGTCAAGGCCACCATGCAGAAGCCCGAACTGTCTTTAGCCCAGGTCTGTGTGGACTGCGTTGCAGCAGGCAGCAACAAGTTTTACAAGAGGCAGGAACCACGTGCTCTATCAACGTAGATTCAACCTTGCAGCTTGTGCAGCATCGCCAGCTTTGCCCGCGACATGTTAGAACATTTGATTTGTCTTAGAACACCGAGGCTGTGGTAATGATTGCAGGCACTGGCATCATGGCATGGCGCACTGCTGACACAAGCGTTTACCTGTGCTGCCTGCAGGTGGTTTCAGAAACGTACACGGCCACATTGATGCAGTACCATGGGTTCATTGTGTCCAGCGCGTTCACAGTGAGTCCAAGCCCCCAGGCACAATGTTGCGTGCATGCAAGCTTGCCCTGCTTCTGTCATGAATCACCAGCCCTGCTGTTTACCTAGTCAAGCATTAGATGTAGGCAGCTGACGTCCTGCTCTGTGGGTCCATCGGTCTTTCAATCTGCCGCTCGGCGTCACTTCCCATGTGCTCTGATATATGTTGGGTGCTATTGTGTGTGTGCTTCATGCTCACTAACCTCGGTCACTGTGTCCTGCCATGTGCCCCGCTTGTTGTGCGCCAAGCCAGGAGAAATGCTTCCTTGGCATGTGCAGCACCAAGCCTTGCGTTGTCCCTGCAAGGCGTCAATCATGTCAAATCGCGCACCCTGCGTGTTTTGCAGTTGGCCTTCAAGTTCGTACCCACACGAGAGTATTTTGTTGACAACATCGGCAATGGGTCATCAGATGACTCGGCAAAGCAGATGCAGGAGTTTGTGGCAGCCTTTGAACCCGTACTGCAAGAAGTGCATCAGTTCCTGGTGGGTGGTGTTTGACCATGTGTACGCGACGTTGATGTAAGTCGTGTGTAGGATAGAATGAAGTGGGATGTGAGTTGTCGAATACATGATTTGATAACTTACAGTGTACAGGTATAGGCTGTACTCGCTACATCTGTAGTGTTCTCAAAGCCATGTGTCGGATTGGATTGAACAAAGCAGTCGCTGTCGGATTGAAGGAAGTCACTGGCTTGCGTCCATGTTGGTCGACGATCCATGTTCAGTTGCTGTGTTCCCATCCTGCCTCGCAGGTGGACAACAATCTTAATGACCCAACCAAAGTCTAATGCAGTTCCTGATAACAATCTCTGGGCCAAACTCTTGGGAGTCTTCTTGTCTGGTTTGGTTGCGACATGCTCTGGCAGTGCACTGACGGGGTTATGGGTTTGCGACCTGGCTTGTCTTATGACTTGGTAATATCAAGACAGTGCACTGACTGCCCATCATCAACGGGTTAGCGACTCATTTTCTAACTATAACTGTCACTATTGAGTGAACCTGCGACTTAGGTATGACCTTAACTTTACGGGGCCTGCTTCTTTCAAGAAGGGAGTGCACACCAAGAAGCACGTTCACGCAGATGACTCAATCTTCTACCGCAAAAACACACCGTGTGGCAGACATGCAGGATACAGGGACGCAGCTACTTACTTTCATGGGTTTCATGGGCTTGCGATCAGTTTGTGACTGCCATGTGACTTCTCAAGAGGAGATGGCTTGGGGTGTCAATGAGAAGGGCAACACACCAGTTCGTGCTCATACTGGTGGCGCAATTTTATGACAAATGTGTATACATGCCCTTGCCTTTTGTAGCAATACATGATGCATGCGAACTTGTGATGCCGTTGTAGAGAGGCGAGCGAGCATTCATGTCGTGAACAGGAGGCAGCGTCAGAGTGGCTTTGTTTTGGCATACCTGTATTATGGGTGGTCCGGGCCGCCTTTTCAAGCAAGCCGTTCATTAGTTGCAGCGCCAATATATGCACTCCGTGCCCTGGCCATCATTGATACTGTATTCGTGTAGTTTCCGCAACGAGTGCAAGAGATCTTTATCAAATCCTCACTCTCTCGCGATTGAATTCCCTCTCGCTTTCTCGCTGATGGTGTGGGGATAACTGTTTTCTCTTGCCATGTAACATTACCTGTGTGCATGAGTTGTACTAGAGTGGGCTTTGAGGACTTCCTCGCTATTGCGTGTGGCATGACACGCCTCCAGCATGTGTTCACGTACATAGAAACCCATGCATCTGAGAACTTGGGCAAACAAATCTCACCAGTCACTCAGCAGAAAACATGCAGCAAGCCTTGCCCCATGGCCAGTGCTGCGGACGTATGGCCAGTGCGAAGTCCGCTCTGGTTCAGTCCAGCCTACCTGAAAGAATGAAAACAGAAGGAATGTGCAAATCACGAGGTAACGCCCAAAGGAAGCAGAGCAGAGGCAGAAGGGCTGAAGGCAGACACGGAGCCTCACCCTCGGCCCAGTCAAATCCCAGAGTAACCGCACAACTGCCAACTTGACAGCTTACCTTGCACTCGTGTTTGTCCTGCAGCTTACCTTGCACTCGTGTTTGTCCTTTGGGTTGCCACGCTCTGCACATCGGCTGTTGGTGCAAGGATCGCGCGAGTGTGCTTATATCCCGACAGCTTCAATTAACTGTTTGACGACCTGGAAGCCATGAATCTTGAGGGACTGGAGGACACCAAGGCCATCGGAGTCCGTGCCAAGGAACAAGAACAGCTTCAGGAGCAAGGAGAGAACGTGACCTTGCTGTTTGTTTTGCCTGACGGTAGCTCAGCCTCTCACGCCTTTCCTTCCGGGGTAACGGTGGCCTACGTGAAGCTGCAGATTGAGAAGCAGCATGGGCACCCAGCAGCACAGCAGATTCTGAAAGCTGGGCAGAAGACGCTCATTGATCCCATGTGCCTGTGAGTGGGAAGTCCAAACGCTCCAAGGACAGCTGCATGAAGGCCAGGAGGCCAAGAATGACAGCCATGCCAGGCACAGGATGGCATGCATGCAACGGTCATGTGTCATAGCAAGCTTTTGCCACAGCACATTGCTCTTTCTGCTGTATGGCCATAGACAGGCACTGGGCCCTGCAATAGACTGGCGTCGCCATCCTGCTATTTACAGTTTGCTCTTCAGCTGGCAGAATGCTCGACCTGTTTACTTTGTCTCGCGGCTCTTCAGGTGCGACTACAACCTTGCTTCTGGGACTACAGTGGTGGTACAGCTCAACTGAGATTGGACCATTGGTTTTCATGCCATAACAGCCAAAAAAACACCGGTTCCAGCGTCAGTCCCATGCATTGTCCCAGAACTGGCAAACTTCTTTTTTCTTGCGCAGTGTCGCTCAGCGCACCCTTCCAAGCTTGACACAAGACATGCTGTAGCTGCCAGCAGCCCACGGCATGCAGCAAACCGACGCAGATGGCTGACCATCAACTTCCCAAATCATGTGTGCGATTCCGTCTGTTGGTGCAGAAGACCTCTATGATCTCGGTGCTCTGCATGTCACAGTGACTAAGCTCGTTTATCAATTGTTTTTACAAGGACGGTGGTCCTGGGTTACAAGGACGGTGGTCCCATTGATGCTTGGATCACTTGTGGCGCGCTCAAAAGTCTGGTTTGCCGAGAGGACTGGTATTCAATTTGATCTGTTTGCTGCACTGGTTTGCAGTTTGTTTTGCACTGGTATGCGTCTGCAGACCTCGCACTATTTCTTCTGTTCTAGGTGGCATGACCTTCTCAGTGTGACAACCAGTACGCGTAATGACTGTCCCATGTCAGTGGCGGAGCAACGAGTGCTTGACTGGCAAACTTGGGAGCACAGACAAAAAAGGATGTTTGCCGGTTCTGGGACAATTCCTGCGTGACAGCCAGTTCCACTGTCGGAATTGTCCACAACTGATTTTTCCTCCCTCAACCAACACACCCTTGCAGCAGGCACAAACAATTTCACTTAACAGTACAACGTCACAATTTGTGCGCATCGGTTTTGCCTGAAGACGCTGGAACTCTTGCAGCAGACTTTGCCAGGGTTTCTGAACCACAAAGTGCAGCACGAAAAAACGCTAGGTTTGCTAGGGCTTTTGCGGCCATTGTTCAGATTGTGTACACTAATGCGCTTGCCAGTGCTTTCAGGCTCAAAACACTTCGCTGGACTGACACGTCTGGCCAGGATGGCCATGCGCCCGATCATTTTAACACGCTGGGCTCCGCCCTCGTTGCCACTGTTTGGCCCTCATGTACAGCCTCCGCCATCAGTGCATTTTGCGCGGCGCGGTGAGCGGACGGATGATGATTGCGGTGGCGGCCTGGTCGGACGTACGTGCACACCTGCCGTGTCGTGCTTTTCCGATGCAGGTTGCAAAGAGCGCCATGCCAGTGTCGCCACAGCTGCTCTGATAGCCCCTGGCCAGCAGCCTTCCACCCATCCTCAACAGCAACCTTGGTCGTCCACCTGGCAGCAACAGAACTCCAGCATACACACTGACCGTGGCAGTGGCCCAGCAGGCCCCAGAGACGACTGGTCAGACCATAGAGAACCCAGACAAACCGACCGCCGGAGACATGGTGGTGGGCCAATGTGGGGCAGAGGTGGCGGCAGGGGCAGGGGCAGTCAGCAACGGAGGGAGCGGGATGGGCAGCGGCCAAACTCTGACAAACCTAACGTCCCACCTCCACCTTATAAGATGATTTTGAGACGTCAGGGCATCGTACCTGACCACGTACCGCCACCGGACCTGCAGCTACCCACTGGTGAGGCCAGAAAGGCTTGTTCTCTCTATGCGGGCAAGGGTATCATGCCTTGCGTACAAATATACATACAAGCACAAGCCTGCCGTCTGACGTCACATCATACGTCACATAAGCTCCCTTCCGCTGTTCATCAATTTTACTCAGGAGCTTGAACTGTGCCGGAACCGCATCACACTGCATGCAGCAGTGAAGTGAGGTCGAAGTCGTTCAGTCCAGGTCAGCTAGTCAGGCCCAACCACCGTAACACAGCAGCACAGCAGCACAAAGCAACACGCTGCGTTGGTGCCCCAGGTCTCGCCATCACCTGGCTGGGCACTTCCTCTGGCACCCCCACTCTGGAGCGCAACGTGAGCTGCACAGTCGTGCGCACCCCTGACAGCACAGTCTTAGTGGATTGCGGGGAGGGCACACACCGGCAGCTGCCTGCTACTGGCTTCGACCTCAGCAAGGTCACAAAGTAAGTCAGGCATGACCTGCTTCTGTTGTACGCCTCAACAGCTGCCGCGGTGGGCCGAGGGCCTCGCAACTTGTGGCTGCTTAAAGCAGTGAATCTCTTTACCTGTGCTGACATTATCCAGCCGGGCGTTACCGGTGTATTAATCATGTGAAGAGTGTTGAGAACGCTGAGTTTCTACCTGCTTGTTAGTGCAACTGTGTTCATTGTGGCTCGTTCGGTCCTGTGTTGCTGCACCCCAGTATCTACATCACACACTTGCACGGGGACCATTGCTACGGGCTGGGCACCACCCTCCAGGCCATTGACAGGGCCAAAGCGGCCGCAGCACAGGCGCACACTGAGGCAGCGCAGGGCGCAGCGGTAGGCGCACAGGAGCCCCTCCCGGGCATCCTCCTCACAACACACGTGTGGGGACCTCCAGGGTTGGCAGAGCTGCTACATGCACACCTGGTCATCACAGGTATGCAATCGAGCGCCAAGTGCTTGCAACCGGTGATGAGGAGGGGGCTGCACAGTAGCAGCGGTTGGTGCAGGCACCAACCGGTCCACCTGTCAAGATGTAGGGTGTGGCTAGACACCATGTGTAGGCTATGGCTAGACCCACAGCTTTCACCGTTTGAGTAAAGGCAGGTCTCCTCAGGTCTTCTCTGGAACAGAGACAGGTCAAGAGCGTGCCTGGCATGCCTGCTGCGTTCAGGCTTGAACATACGCCAGGTCTCATGATGCACCAAATCACCACTTGATGCATTCACTGATGCCTCATTTTGATAGCGCGCACGTCCTGCCTGTTGCATTCAGGCGCGCATCTGGGTCTCCGGACGTCGTTTGTTGTGACTGAGCTGGTGGTCGACGAGGCGGATGCCCTGTTGGAACCCCAGCCCCTGGCACAGGGGTGTGAGCGGCTGGCCATGCGCAGGCAGGCGCCCAGACTCATGGCGCACAGTGCACAGCTGCAGGTGGGAAAGCAACTCAAGTGCCCACTTTCAAGCCAGCGCATGCATCACCCAGCACGCGCGGCGCACCAAGCCGGTCACCTTTGCTACAGCATCCACACTTGCTGTTTGATATTCATGCAAGGGACTGCAGTCAGTTCACAAGTGGTTCTCGGCCTGCTTTATCTAGGAAGCTGATGCAAGCACACCAGGCAAACCTCTAGCCAGACTCAGTTGCGAACAGCATGGTCTGTTTGAATGAGGTAGCTGCCAAATTACCGATGGATTGGAACCATATGCAAGATAGCTGCCTAGCTAAGGACTTCAGAACTTGGTCGCATGATTGCATTGCATTTTCTCGCCTTGGTCCACATGCAGGCCACTGCACAGAGTCTGCAGCGCGGCCTGGCAGCCATTCCCCAGGTGTGGGCCCCTCGCCCGGGCCAGCAGGGGCGGCTGGGGCCCGGCCGCCTGCAGGACATTGCCCAGCTAGGCAGCGACACCATGTCTGATGAGGACGCTGAGCTGTTGTACGGCGGGCGCAGCTACGTGGCCAGTGAGGGGCTGGTGTGGGACCTGGTGCCACACGGGAGCAGCCCAACTGGCCTGCGCTGCCTGGCTGCTCAGCTGCAGCACAGAGTGCCCTGCTGGGGGTATGTCATGCAGGTATGCGCATGGCAGGGCCAGGGGCAGACTCCTTTTCGTGCGCAGCGATTTTCCAGCCGCTACATGCAGTAGAGCATGAGCCTGGCATGATCACTGCCAGTCTGCATCATTGTTCATGCACAAAACACTGCAGCTCAGCTTGTGTCGTGGTCTGTTCTGCGTTTGTGGCCGTATGGACCCATGTGTCAGGTGCATAATGTACGTTTTGTTTCCTATCGCCGTCAGGAAACCGCACCGGCTGCTCCAGGGCACCGACGGCGCAAGGTGGTCATCCTGGGAGATACCGTTAACTCGCGCGCCATCGCTCCTCTAGCTCTGAACTGTGATGTGATGGCGCATGAGGCAACTTTCATTGAGGTATGTGTTGCACCCTTTGCCCCTGTATCACAAGGAGGGGAGTGCCAAGCCCGTTCAACATGCATGCGAAAAGTTCCATTACTTGCGGGGTCCCTGTAGCACAAGCAAAATCGTTTGCAACTGTGCTGACAGAAGCTGGTGAGGGGGTTGCTACGTCGATTGATTGTTGAATGAGCATGCTTGGATTGGCGGTGGATAAGGGGGAACATATTACATCTATCACTTTTCCTCATTATCAGTCGGGGGCAAAATGGTGCATGCAGCATGTGACCGGCATGTGTTGCTGGATTGGGTAACGTTGTGTAGTATGCATGCAGCGCGTGTACCATGACAACAAGTGCAGAGAATGCACTGTGTTTCGTTGGCATGGTAGAGTAGGCAGGACTGTGGATGACATGCTGTCGGTGCTTAACTGTGGTGCCATGCTGGTTCATGCAGGGCATGGAGGACAAGTGCCGCGTGGCACAGCACTCCACTGCATGGATGGCGGGCGCCTTTGCACACGTGGTGCAGGCACAGCTGCTTGTGCTCACACACTTCAGCGCCAGATACCACAGGGTGAGCAGCCATGGAATTAGGCTAGTCAATGAGTTGGGGCAGGGGCATTGATCTACTTCCACCAGCCACCAGCACAGCGCGCACTTCAAAAGCAGGTGTGGTGTGGGGGCTGGTGTGGATTAGCAACATGCAGCGCATGTCCTCCCGCATGAACATGCCAGTGGCGCTGCCTTTGCATCTGTCTCAGGGCCTGCCACACGCATGGATAATGATATGCGTGCATGGCCGTGTCTGGCTGCAATCGCCTCGAAGCAACGCTTGTGCCTGCAGACTGGAGAGCCCATCCGGCAGCGTAATGCTGGCGGGCGAGGCATCGTGCGCGAGCGAGAGATCAGCGCGGAGGACGAAGCCAGAGATCAAGCACAAGCCATTCGCGGACTGATCAACGAAGCACAAGCGCAGCACATCCGGGGTCGGGTTGTGGCGGCGGATGATTTCTTTACCATCAATGTTGCTGTGAATGCGCCTCCTTCCACTCCAAATGAGCCGGCTTGTTAACGAATGTGAATAAAATCTGGTGGTTTGGACGTGCATGAGTCAGACCCAAACCGGTCCAAAGTAGCTGATGAACCGCGCGGTCTCCTGAGTACAGCAATGTAGTAATAGCACATTGTTTCTCCGGACTTCGAGGGCTTGTGTCCACATACTTCAAAACTCATTCCTCAGTTCGCACCTGACTAGACCCGTGATTCACACTTTGTGTTGACGTCAGAAGGGTTCCTTTGGCGCGAAGAAAGCCACAATCAAGGCCGCAATCTACTCATTGAATTTACAGGCTGTCATATTGATATGAACGAGTTGGGCATGCCTCCAAGATATCAAGGAATCAGCAAGGAGCCGCAGCTTTATGAAGAGCCTCAAATGCCCGCGCAAATTCGCAAGGACGCATTTGCACCTACAGACGCTATCAAAGCGGAGGTAGCTGCATGCGAGACCCCACTTCAGTCCACGGTAGGCGTTCAAACTCGCTTTATAGGTAGGCATCCGGGTGATGCGTGTTGCTGACATGGCTTCAAGCCGCGATCTGCCATGTCAATCTTGCTTTGAAACGCGCTATCCACAATTCGCAGGCTTTTGGAAGTGTCACACCGTCAAGACTGGAGAGCTCCTCCAGTGAACTTATTCGTCTCAGCATGCAAGAACCCTTGGCAACGCCGCAAGACGTTCAGGAGCTAGCAGTTGCCATGCAAAGGTGCGCAGAACGTCTCGAAGCCTCTTGCGAAGGCCTTGTGCAGGGTTCTTGCTCTGAACTGGATCACATCTGGCGTGGTGAGGCGTCCTGTCTTGCCGCGCATGATCAAATCACACTTTTGACGCACATGCGGTCGCACATGCAGGGCGAGGTCACCAACTTTGATTTATGTAGCTTTGACGCCCCCCAGCGGCGACGAGGTGCGCATGGTCCAGTGACTGGGCGAGAGATCTCCTGCATGTGGCATGGGTGCATGTGACGCTCTCTTGCTCGTGTGCCACACAACGTGATTGCGTGACAGTTTCAGCCTACGCACTTGACTATGTGACCTTTGTTAGCTGTAAGCATAACTAACAGTTGCCATGTCTGCATAGTGACGCTGAACAACGCACAGGACAGAGACTGCATCCTTGTGCGACGTGCCTGTACTTGTAACACAGGAAAGCCAGTCACTGCTTTGCTCCTGACTCAACTACCTTACTGCGTCTGATGCACACACCACAGTTACGAACAGATTGCGATCAAGGTGCCATTTTAGCGCAATGACAGGCGCATGTGTCATGGAGAGATGTTGTGCAGCAGTGCCGTATGTCAAACAGTGATGGGCCATGTAGTAATACTGATCACCCAGTATGTTGCTTTACATCCTGCAGGTGCAGCAGATGGCGGCTGCAGCAGTGCGAGAGGACATGGCCAGTGCCGACAACAGCCAGCACTCCACTCCCTCCCACGCCGCCGCCTCCCCGCTCTTCCCCGGTGCCTTCACCTCCAGCGACCTACAATCCTTCCCCAGCCAGCCCAACTCCCCCAATGGCCATGCCATGCAGCAGCAGGAGCACCATTCGTCTGGTCGAGGCTCTAGATGGGCACGTGGGGCTGCCAGCTTCCTTACTGCCCTCTCGCAGGCGGCCAGCAGCGCAGCTGAGGACTATGACTCGCGTTTGAACCACCCGCATGCAAGTGCCCCTATTTCTCCCGGCGCCAACACGTCGCCGCAGGCTCGCCGGCGGAGCGGCACCGTCAGGGCAGGAGCGCCAGGTGTGTGGGTATGTGTGTACGGGAGGGGTGTTGTATCTATACCCGTTGTGGGTGTATGCTTGGGTTTACAGTGTTCCTGCCCGTTTCTCTTGCCTTATTCCATTGATTATTTCAATACACGCATGGGACAGCAACAGGACAACAAGGCGTTTCTTGAGCAGCACCTCAAGCGCAACCATCACCTTGTGTTCATGTGCTGCGAAGGTATTTTAGAGCCCCTGCCCACCCTTGCATCGCCTCTGTCTATCAGCAGCACCGGGCAAACCACCAGCAGCGAGCAGCCGGCGGAGCCTCAGCAGCCAGGCATGCCCACGCTAGTGGCAGCTCAGCAGGAGCTACAGGAGCTTGTACCCGTCATTGAACAGGAAATCGACACGGCACAGCAAGCCGAGGTGGACAGCGGTGCCTGGACACAGCCACAAGTAGTGCAGCCAGCTGATGATGATGACTCAGCCAAACCAGAGCCAGTGAACCCCTGCCCGCCTGCCACGCCCGCTTGGCCCGCAACAGTGCAAGCTGAGCCTGCAATGGTTAGAAACCGAGCCCTAAACCCAGCATCGGCTGAATCTGATCCTGACCTGTTTCTTCCAGCCGAGCCCAACCTGCCAGAACCCGAGCTAGCATTCCTGCTTGACACCGAACACGATGGCAGAATCCCGAGTGAGTTCCGCCCCGCCACCACCACCACCACCACTGACATCGAAATGGATGAGTCTCCTGCCACCACCCACACGAGCACTGTGGTGGAGCCTTCTACCTCAACCTTAGCAGCCCCATCCACAAACCCACCTCTCACAGCCACACCCTCATCCACAGTCACAGCTACAGCTGTAGTTGCTGATCCCGCCAGCGGCTCAGCGACCGTTGACGTGTCTGGCATTGAGGCGGCCGCTCATCAGCGACAGGAGGAAGGGGGCGTCGGCCAAAAGGTGCATGCGGTAAAGGAAAACATTGCTGAGAAGCTTGTCAAGGCTGGGGAATCAGTGGCAGGCGCTATGGCTCTTGCCAGGCAGGCGGGCGGGCCGGCGACAGCTGAATCAATGTCAACTGCTTACTCTGGTTCGCCCGGTGCAGCTGCAATTGTTACCAGATCTACAGCTGAGCAGCAAGAGGGTAGCACCAAGGCAGAGCAGCTTGCAAGCAACACTGAAAAGGACAAGCAGCAGCGCGGCATTGACGAAGACAAGATGCATGAGGAGCGTGCGGAGGACATGCTCGCTTACGTGGGTGATGTCACGGGCCATGCCACACTCGCAATCAAGGGTGCGGGAGCGGCAGCATTTGAAGCAGCACAGGCCACAGCGGGGGCGGTGGCACATGCAGTGGAAGATGCATGCGAGGAAGCCAAGGCCAGGCTCGCCGGCAAGCCACCCCCTGAGTCGCTTCGTGACCCCGAAGCATCCGTTGACCTCTTGCGCACGCCCGGCTCCACCGATCCACCTGTTGCTGAACATGAGGCGCCTTCCGCTGAGGTGTCCCGTGCACCGGGGTTCACCGCACCGGTGGCTGGTCAGGCATCTTCGGCTGACATGTCGCGCACACCGGGGTTCTTTGGACCTGCGGGCACACAGAGGCCTAGGCAGGTCAGTGCAGGCAACATTGAGGCCGCTGGCACGGCCCCGCCGCCCCCTGATTACTCATCTGCAACCACCAACACAGTCGAGGGTGTACCCGCCAATGTAGTTGGCGTCCCAGCAGCAGCACCAGTAGCAGCACCAGCAGCAGCAGCACCGGCATCAGCACCGGCAGCAGCAGCAGCACCCAGGCAGCCTGTGACTGATGCTTTCCAAGCGCAGTACAGTGCACCAGCACAGGGCGGGCACAGGCAGGAGTGGGCGGCAGTGCAGCCGTCCAGGAGTGTGGCTTTGGTGGAGGGCTTGGAGCGCCTCACTGAGGGGCCGGCGGAGGGGGAGAGTAAGGGTGTGAGTGAGGGCAAGGGCCACACTGAAAGTCACACTTTGGGTGATGACACAAAGGGGAGTGTTGATTCGGCCCAGGAGGTGCAGCAGGTTCAGGAGCGCATGGCTAAGGCTTCCAGTAAGGTAGCTGGAGCAGCACGTGATACATATGAAGCGGCGGTTTCTAGGGGACGAGCGATGGCGGGAATGGTGGCAGAGCGCATGCATCAGGGGGAGGAAGACGTGCAAACGTACATGGAGGAGGTTCCGGAGCCAGGAAACCCCTATCACATGCCGCCTGAGGAGGTTACACCTGAAATGAGGGGCGCTGCTGACAGGGATGATGATATCTTCAAGAGGGAAGCCCTGCCGATTCCGTTGGTTGATACTGCAGACGATGACATCGTTGCTAGCTCGCCTGAGATTGCTTTAAACAGGCAGGCTTCAGAAGGGGAGGAGTTGCATTTGGGACAGGAGGGTGAGGAAGGGGTAGCTGAGGCATCATGTGGTGGTCCGGGGGTGCTAGGTGAAGGGGTGGAAACGGATTTGCCTGCAGCAGCACATGGTGAAGACACGGGCCAGGAAGATGAGTCGCTGGGTGAAGGTGCTGCCAGGGTGTTGCCAGCTGAAGGCGGTGAGCGATTTCTGCCCTCATCAGCCCAAGGTGTGAAGTTCAATGATGACGCGTCATCTGCAAAGGAAGGTGGAAGTGAGGGTGGTAGTGAGAAGCATGCAGTGGGCGAGCATCATGCGGGCTTGGGCGCGCGGCTGCAGCATGCACTGCATGATGTCGGTGAGCGTCTGAGCGAAGTGGTTGTGAGCAACCTGGGCTGGATTGACGTCCCTGCTGAGGTGGCCAACCGCATAGAAACGGACGAGCCCTCGGCACAGGCGGCGGAGATGACAGCGGAGGAGCTGGCGCGGCAGCAACCCGGGAACTCAGTGGGAGCAGCAACAGCAGAGCCGCTGTCACATGAGCTGCCTGCTCAGCCTGAGGCGCCTGTGCCTCCAGCCGCACCTGGACCAGCAGGAGAGGTAGCTGCAGCAGCCAACGACCAGTCAGTGGACCAGCCGTCTGGGGTGGCCATGCCGCTTGCAACAGCAGTAGTGAGGTCGGAAGCAGCTGGGACCGGGGGCGACTTTGGGCAGGGGCTGGAGGTGGGTGGGCCCCTGGCGCCAATGGGAGCAGCGGCGGGTGGTGGAGGAAAGGTATCAGAGACGGGTAAGCCGCTGACAGCGATTGGAACACCGGCGGCAAGGGAGCCGTCAGGCGTGGCGGTGGTGGGCGCAGGACAGGGGGGTGAAAAGCAGCAGGTTGGGAGGGTGTTTGCTGCCATGCAGCAGGCTGTGGCGGGGGGACTGCGCACCACAGGCTGCTAGCCATGCAGTACAGGAACAGGCTGATGGTGCAGCAGTACAGTCCACCCTTGTGTACAGTGACTGGGCAGCGCTGGTCGAGCAAAGAAAGTGCTTGCTTACGTATGCAAGGATGGCTTTGGTACTTTTATTTTGGCTTGCCGTGCACATGGCAGGGTCATCACCTGGTGAAAATGCATCCTGGTCAAATGTTTTGATGATGGAGAGCCTGACATAGAGTTCAAAGGCTTGTTAGGCATGCGCTGTGTTGTGCAGATGCAAAGACAAACAGCAGGTAGTTCAAGGTGCTGGTGGTGAGCAGGCTTTTCGCCCATAGGCATGCATGTTTGTCATCGTGCTTGCATGCTCTTGTGGATCATTGGTCCTGTGCCAGTTGCCATTCAACCTGTAAATTTCTTCTCAAGCATTGCCATCATCAACGTTACATACCTCCCGTGTAGCTTTCAGCTTGTACAATACCATTGTCAGAGTATTGGCGCTTCCTTTTGTCAAAGGTATGTGCTGGCACATGGTCTGCATGCTGCGTAATGCTGAGGCCAGCTGACTGCGCACTCACATGTAAGCATGAGTTTGCCATGGATTTGCTACTTTGGATGCGGACAGTCAGCCTTGTTGCTCTGATTGGCAAACGAGTCGCACGTGGACAGTTTGATTTGAAGCATCGTGCAATGGCTACCTACATCAGTGAAACATCATGGGAATGCAAAGTGTGCCAGTTTTCAAACAGCCTGCAGTAAGTGGTGTCCTTGAATGCGCAGGCGGCGTCCTCAGTCGCTGCAACTGGTGCTCTGGCTGCGGTTTGTGCTCAGTCACTACAACTGGTGCTCTGGCTGCGGTTTGTGCTCAGTCACTACAACTGGTGCTCTGGCTGTGCATGCTTTGTAGCGCTGCTGTGTTGCGGCAGCTGTTTGGAATGTCTTGGCCAGTCCTCGCAAGTTATACCCTGGCTTTGGCACACGAGCTATTGATGGTTGCTCATCCAGGCCCAGCAGACAAAGGATTTAACGCTTTCAGCGCATTCAGCCAGTTTGAGCATGGCTGACTATTGACGTTCCCGCTTTGCTGCGTTTGGCTTTTCGACTGCCTGCAGTCAGCACCTTGCTATCCCCTGTCCGTGACGGCAACCGGTGCATCCTCTCCTTGGCAGGTTGACCTCATGCATATGTGTCACGTGCATGTGGTCACGTTGTACATTAACAGTGCAGGCCTTTACACAGCGCAACGATTGTGTAATGCGTCCTCTGGACAACGAGCTTTGTTGTACTTTTGACAAGCAGTACAGTCAGGGCCCCAGTAGTGGGCCAGATAACGAATGGTCACTTTGGCACCAACCGTTTCTCACAACAACATAACACCACAACTGCAATCAACACTGCTGTTAAGATATTGTGTCTATCAAGCAACGTTGCACAGTTTACTTTTGATGAACTTCACAAGCTGAACTTCAAAGACGTCCAGTGAACACCCCCGCTGGCCGGTTTGCAGTTTACTACTGCACCACATTTGAACTTCGCATTGAAATACACGGTTTTAGAGGCTCCTGCGGTGGGCCAGTTGCGATATACACAGCAAACGTCACTCGACTTGCTCACACCTTCCGCATCACCGGTATCCCCTGACTTCCTCTTCAGTACTGAACATGGCTTCCCACTCCGACTGGTTCACCGGCCTTTTGTTACTACAATACCACACAACCTTTATTTCGTGACACAACCTCGAGCTGCTAGGGTTCTTGGAGGAAAACTTTCTCACCTGTGTACCAAATCCCATTTCACCCCAAGTCCACTTACGGCAGTACTGCCAAGCAGATAGTCGACAGAAGGCCTGCAGTGTAAGCTGAAGGCTTAAGTAACGTTCTGGTTAGCAAGGCTCTGGCCAAGTTTTAACTTTAATAACGTGACTCCTAACGTGACTCCAGGATGAAAACATTCATCTAGTTGGCACAGGCATCATCATCATCATCATCATTACATGGCTTTTCATGGTTGGATAGTTGGCACAGGCCATTTTAAGGAATTCACATCGCGGCATACTAATTTATTTTCCAGTTATTTGGACCTGTCAGGCAGCCTGGCAGTGGGTGCAGTTAGAACTGGCAGGCAGCCGGAGAACATGAAGCAACGCCAGTTTGGAAAAATCACGTACTGCGGCATACCTCACCAATTCATAACTGGCCCCTCGTGACTCATATACTGATTTGGCACATGGATACTCACGTGTGTGCAGAACCGCCCCAACCTGCTGCGGCGCGGCATCCATCCCAAACTGGGGCGGATGGAGG
>QAXH01000864.1:0-32690 GCA_004335635.1 Chloromonas sp. AAM2 | reverse complement strand
CGGGGGGTGGGGTTGGGGACGCCACTGTAGGAAGCACAAGCCGTGAGACAAGATGCGTATGTATTGTACATGGCATCCAAAGCAGACAATTGAGCACAGCAAAACAACAGAAAGCCAGCCATAGCGTGTTAGCAATCAGCAAAGCGGCTTCCGTAAAGTCAGGTGTTCAGGTTGTAAACTCGGGTTGCTCATGAGTTCAGGCCCTGTTTCCAAGTGTGGCATGCCGAAGACCACGGCTTGTCGGCCACCCTGCTGGCGTGACACGTCTTACTGTCTGCAAGCTATGATCCACATGTGCCAGGGCCATCAAGCTTTGACCGTGTGGTTAGCAGTGGAGTGATAATCACGCGCCAAAGGCCAGTGATGTTATGCGTGACAGGTTGGGCACTTACGTGCACTGGCCTCACCTGGCATTGGTCTGGACTTGTTGGTGGTCTTGGCTGCGGCTATGATAAGAATAATGAGGATGATACCTGGAGCAAAAGCAGAAGGCATGCATGGATCAGCCGCATCGGCGCCTTGCATAGGCATGCAGCAAACTCTAGCATTACATGGTCATGGAGAAAACACCTCCTAGTCCTTGGATGCAGACCTAGGCAAGATTCTATACTCGTGTCTAGCGCACGTGAGGGATGGCATGAGACCATTGCTGGTCAACTGAGCTGGGAACATGGCAGGCCTACCTAGGTGCCTGTATGGAGTGAATCCGTCATCAATAATCATACGCCCCGCACACTGCCAAGGTTCAGGTTTGGCCTTGCTGTTGGATTCAGAGAACCAGTGTACAAAGGTCGTGTTCAACTCACCTGCTGTCGACGCGAGGCATATATTGAGAGGTTTGAGTTTCCTGCGCGCCGAGAAGGGCAGCACGGGCTTACAAGAGCTGTTGTTTGACCGTTGGTTGTCTACTGTCCTGCATGGCAGCTGGCCTCAAATTAGGGCTGGCCTGGCTGGACACTCACGGCTTGGGCGCTTGGAATGCTGCAGCGCTCGTCCCAAGTCTGATGTCCGAGTTCAGCAAACCACCAGTCTCTTCGACATCTCGTGACATGTTGGCGATGGCCCAATGTTGGGCTCCTGACGATCCAACACGCCCTAGTTGACGCCCTTGACACTGCCCATGCGAGTACCGTCATCCTTCGCCGCCCTAGATGAAACGTTCAACTGATTACATTTGAAAAACAACGCACCGGTCTCCGCCGACCATTCATTCACTGGTGAGCAAATGTGGTTGCAACAGAGCGACAGGATAGTGATTGGATCTTTGATCATGGATCCTGAGCGAGTTTGATAGTAGGACGCAAAAAAAAAAGATGTTTGCCAGGTCTGGGACAATTGGACGGGTTCATGTGGTGACTGTTGGTGTGCCCTGATGTATTGCCTGATGTAACTATTGTGTGGTGATTAGAACTGGGAGTCACACAAGAATTGTCCCAGAAACTGGCATATGTTGTTTGCTCGTTGCAAGTTTGCGACCATGAAGCCCTCAGCTGAGAAGTCCACGGAACGCCATAAGCAATTGCATGTGCTTGCATGACTACACTACACCTGCAGAATGCGTGGCAGGCAACATGGCCACTCACAGCGTAATGCCTGATTTTCCCGGACAGCGCGGGCAAGGCATTGATACACGCAACCCTGATTGAGGTACAACTGGCTGCAATGAAGTGTGGAGCCTCCTGCCCTTTTCATCAGCTGTTCAAGCTGCAGGGTTTACCAAAACAACCTGTTGGGTGTCACCCACCTGCAGGCGCCTCACACACCTCTCACTCTTCACTCACCTTGAATGAAACGTACAACTGTTGCACATGTGCATGGGCACGTGCTTTACACACATATCACATCAAAGCAACCACAGCCTTGCAGTCAGCTCACGTTAATACCACGCTCATATCAGAGCCTGCATGTGCAATTTTTTTTGTCGTGTTGTGATTTGTTTGGGATCAGTCTGATCACCAAACGGCACACCATGGATCGCAAACCAGTGCTTAGATCATAGCAGTTGCAATCGGCTGCGGCGACCCTCCATCGCGCCGTGACGCTGCACATGACCAGTGGGCCACAAAGAGAACCACAGCGTTTCGACTTGCAGTCATAACAAGGGGCGCATCACGAGAATGTTGGGCCAATCCATCTTCAGCGGCTATTTCAGCCTGGCCGTCATCGTGCTTTGTTTGCGACATGTGATCAAGTCAGTGGGTGGGGCGAATAAGGGGCAAGTAACACAAACTCGCATGTCCGCTGCATGCATGGCCAAGGTGAACATACAGCCAAGTGGGACATGCAGCACAGCACGGACATCGGCAGCTGCGTTGACGCTTCCATATGCACAGCATGCCTTCTCACATGCACACACCACAACTAACTACAACTGCATATGGGCGGACAGGTTCGGCAAAAGCCCCAACTTGCCTTACCATCCGCAATGGCGCCTTGGAGAGGACAAGCACCTGTTTCTTCTATCAGCGATTTACCCATCTGTCATGCTGATCGAGCACATCCAACACTGCATCTGCCACGTGTACGTGAACCTGTCAATTCAGGACATCAGGAATCCAGCTGCTGCTGGGCAGCGTGCACTCCTACTACTGCGTGGACCCCAGCATCCATCCCAGCACCCGGCTCAAGCCCGAAGACCTGCGCACTAAGAAGGGGAAGAAGCAGTACATCAAGCAGCAGCTGGAGATCAAGGGAGCGGCAGAGCAGGTAGGACTGACGGACAAACCGTTCGTGTGATGTTCGCAGTCAGTGACCTGTGAGTTTGAGCGCAGGTGCAAAGTGCATGCGGTATTTGTCATCTTCGGGTCTGCCTTCGTTTGCTGGTGTCACAGGAGGACAATAACAACTTCAAGTGTCATGGGAGCCCCGCGACACGTGTGCTGTTAAAATTCATGCCATGATCGAGTGTGTCTGTGTCGAGTGTGCTTCTTGCGCCTTGGGTGGAGGGCGTGTGTGCATGCGCGTGCATGTGTATGGCGGGGCACAGGCCGTCAGTAGTAGCCTGTCAATCAGCAGTTCCTGTGTGTCACGTGCTGTTTTGTACATGCACCAGCGAATTTGAGCTACTGCTATGTCCCTCTCACACCGGTCACATGCGCCGTGCATGGCACGCGACCCCTGTTCAGGTGTACCGCCAGACAATAGGGGGCCGGGCGTTACAAACACTGCTCTTTGCTGACGATGTCAACACAATGGTGAGCAAAGGGCGTGACTGGGGTTCAATTATTGCGACATGGGTTGCACTGTGGCAGACTGATCGGCTGAGTGACAGCCTACGTTTCATCTGCACTGATTCATTCACTGTTGTGGAATTAATCCACGCTACACTGATTCAGTGCAAGACGTGCCTCGGCAGGCAGCCAGCCTTGTCAGTAGTCCACTGTCATCATGCTGCCATCTCAACCAAAGGACACTGTCATCACCCGCACAGGTACGCCCAGTCCTACAGCATTCCCGTGCTATCACTGCTTCCGCAGGTGACGATGGTATTCAGTCTGTTGCTGAACTGTGTGTATGTGGTGCTGATGGCCGCTCTGCTGGGCATGGAGACGGGCGTGGTGACGGTGGGCATAGCGCTCATGGTGGTGCTATTCACCGTCATTGTGCTCATCAAGGTGTGTGTACGCGTGCGTGTGTGTGTATGTGCATGAGTGAGTGGGCGAGCAAGTGAGCGCCACTTCACATCTGTATCGTCCCACAAGTGGCAGAGATCAACATCATACTGGCCACCTTCATTAGGTCTGTCACCTTCAGGGGGTTGGGGGTAGGTGTGGGTGTGAGTGTGGGTGTGAGTTAGTGTGGGTGTGAGTGACTGTGGGTGTTTGGCGGAGGACCACTCTTCACGTGCAGGTGATGGGGTCTGGAGGCAACTGTGTGGGTGGGGGTATGGAAGGGTGGGGCCACGGCTAGGTGCTGGGGGCTAGGGGCACATGGTTGGGTGCTTGGAGCGTTTAAGGAAGGAGGGGGTGAACTGTTTGTATGGTATTTGACGTGGGCAGGGGATGGCCACCACACCAGACCAATCAATCTGACCTGGCATAGCCAATCCCTGACCTGGCATAACCAGTCCGATCTGACCTGGCATAGCCAATCCAATCTGACCTGGCATAGCCAATCCAACGTAACCGTTGACCTTCTTTGCACACAATGACTGCCTTCACGATTGAATTGCCTCACACAAGGGGGCAACTTGGGAACGGCGCGTGAGGGTGTGTGCAGTCTTGTCCACGGTTGACCTCGTTAGTGCAGAAGCACTAAGTTGGCCTCACAAGAAGAGAGGTGGGGGTGGTCGGGCAACTCGCTGTGCCGTGAGAATTCCTGCTACCTTCACTTGCATTTGAGCCCCGCACACCCGTATGCTGCCCTGCGCATAGGTCGACTACGCAGCCGAGTCGCGGTCGTGGGTCGACACCTCAGTGCTTGTGTTGGTGTTCCTGCTAGGCACTGGCATCGCGCTGGCTGCCCTGCTCATGGGCCCTAGGTGTGTTTGTGTGTATGTGTGTGTGTGTGCCATTTTACATTGAGAGCACTTCTTTCACGCTGTAGGATGGAGCAATCAAGTCTCAGTACGCATAGCAAACAAGCAGGGCTTTCATTCTCCCTGTATCAAGCTCACGCATAAGGCCATCACCATGATGAGAAAGTCAGCCAGCCTATCGGTATGCCATGCATGAATGTTCGAAGAATACACTACTTTCCAGACCTAGGCAACCAACCAGCATGATATCCCTGAAGCGAGACTGCATGCCAGCCATATCCCAGCATATCCTCCAAACATCTGTATTGTCCGACAAGTCAAACAGAAGATGGCTCAAGCTTCACCATCATACTCGCATTGCAAAGGACTGCTGTTGCACCTGGGTGTCAGCAGCTAGGACAGAAGCTCATGGTGGATACATGATAGTCGCAGAATTGTAGCCAACGTAGGGCATGGCTTGCCGGTCCCGCGCTCTTGGCAGCAACCACTGATTGCCCCGCCATGACCTGAACAGGTACTGGTTCGCGGCGGGCCAGGACGGGCCGCTGCGGCCGCTGTTGGACTTTGACGTGCGGCCTGCAGCCAAGGGCGTGGATGCGGTAAGCGGCAGGCTGGTCACCCGATCAGACAGGGCAAAGTCTGTTTATTGAGTACAAACTGACTCACAAGAGGTAGGCTTGGCTTCATTTACAAGCACGAACAGTAGCACCCTTTGTAGGCAAGCCCCACTCACATTCTGTGGAGGTACGAGTGGCGGCAGCTGTGGCAACTATGGCCCTGATGAGCGCCTATCCTTGCAAGGGTCTTGGGTGCTTCAGGGCTGGTAGGGTCGTAGTCAGGAGAAGAAGCACAGACGGCCTGGCGTTGGGAATTTATAGATGGAAGACACAGATGTTTTATATAGGCTGTGGTGGACGCTAACTTGCTTGTTCGTTTCTCAAAGCTTGCCTCATGCGCATTCATTCGCTGTGCTATTGCAGCTGCTCAGCGGCATCCATGCGCGTGTGGTTCAGCGCATGAAGGGGGCGGTGCCCGGGCCTAGGAGCATGGACCCTAACTGGATGGCAGGGGCGGTGGCTGTGTGGGCAGGCATGCTGGGTAGGTGCAGACGTGAAGCAGAGCGTCCGCGCAGGGTAGTCTGCAGTGCCGCACTTGTTTCGCTGTGGTCTGCTTCATCGGATCGTGCAGGCAGCGGGGCACGTGGTCTAGAGTATTCTGGAGACTTGTGAGGCCAGACTGCTACTATCCAAAGTGTATGTCAGCGCTTGGTGATGCATCCCCGGTCTGGGCGGGCAGACTAAGTGAGCCATGCAAACCGCAGGCGGGATGATCATTGACAGCGGTCTTACTTTCGGACAAGTTGACACTGCATGCGGTTACAAAGTGTGGACTCCAGAGTGCTGGAAACACATGCCTTGTCTTAATGAAAGGTTGTGCGAGACATGCTTGACTTGTGGGAAACAATCTGAGGCAGGGTGTGCTTGAGAGCATAGAAATTGCCTTTGTGATGGCGCCAATGCACACGCAAAAGCTGCATGAACTGTGGGATGCCTGGATGCAAATTCACCAGCTGTGCAAATAACTAACATACAAGCATCTGCATGAGCTGCGGGATGCTTGGATTCACGTTGCCAGCTGTGCAAACAAAGTGGTCATGTGGTGTGTGTGTGGCCGCAGCTGTGGCCCTGCTGGGCCCCGCCATGCAGTACAGTCGGCTGCTGTACCGCTCCATGCACGTGCCCACATGGGGCGACGCCTACATGCAGCGCGGGCAGGCGACTGTCAAGCTCATGCAGCTAGGCTTCTTCCTGCCTGTACTCATGACATTGTCACAGGTACCACGTGGGATGTGGTTTGGGTGGCTGAAGATTCAGACAAACAATACCGGAGGTGGAGGATAGAGTGTCAAGACACTGGCCGACAGTCTTGAATCTGAGGCTATACCAAACCAAGCTTTCACCACCGCACTCTTGGGCAAGCCAATTCTTCTTGAGTGGAATGCCTGGTCAGTCACTCGTTTTGCTGACAATGCGCTTTGAACCAGTCAAACCCCTCGCATCCGCCGTGTGCAAGACTTCAGCTTGCCCCTACTTTGCTTGCATCCGCTGGCCACAGATCCCCCCTCTGGCCGGTTACTGGGGTCTGGAGCCCAGCCAATCCCAGGTGGTGGCCGGGGTGCTGCTGCTGCTGGTGGCCGCCACGCACTACTTAGCCACTGCGCCACTGGCTCAAGTGGGTGAACGGCCAGATTCTCGGCATTTGCTGACACATTGATCGTCAAACAGTCATGGTGAATGTGGACTGTGTTGAAGTGGACAGGGCTGAGATGAGACAGCCGGGCAGGTATGATAGAGTTGGGTGTAGGATGAAGCTTCTGAGGTGAGTTGGGTATTAGTCAGTGAGCCCGCCTCAAACCCCAGCCAGGGCTGTGTAAGGATGGGCAGGACTGCTGGACAGGCATGATGGTCCCAAGTCTCAGTCGTCTCAGTCCAGCCAGGCTGTTTGGCTGTGTACAGGACAGTGCTGAGAAGGGCAGATGGGCTGCCTGGGGACTCGCATCATACTTGATATTTTGGGGTAAAGCGAGGCTGGCTGGTCATCTGCAGCTAGCATATGGAGCTTCTGCCTTGCCCACTGTCATTCTGTGGGCCGTCGGCAGCCTGAAACGAATGATGCCCAATAAGCAAGCATCTCTATGCCATATGCAGCTTCATTCGTGCTGCGTGTTTGTACGCAGTCATATCTGGACATGGGGTTGGTTGAGTGGCACACACTGCTGCACAACGGACATGACTTTGAGGTAGGACCGGGGCCCAGGCCACGCATGCACAAAGGATGGTAGCCTTCCAAACAAGAAGCGCTTTGGTATCTCACACACTGTGTACCCTCCACATGACATGGTGTATGGGCATTGCGGTTTCTACACATGGTTGTGGCCACATGCGGTTCTACACATGGTTGTGGCCACATGCGGTTGAACGCGTTCCAATCCTTCTATGTACGAATGCGACCTGAACTGGGCACCGTATGCTCGACCTTGACCTGTGTTGTGCTTGTGAACTAGTAAGTACCTTGTCCCTGCATCAGAGCGATATCTCATCTCACCCTGGGGTTTCTGGTTGGCATGTGCTCCAGGGCAAGATGGGTGTAGTGCGCGTGCGTCTGGACCTGATCCGCGCGCTCCTGGGCAAGGCGTGTGCACAGCTGGTCTCCCCTGCCCTCCTGGCCGGCAGCATGGGCCTGCTGTTGCTACTAAACACGGGGCTCACAGAGCAGGTAGTCATTACATTACATGGCTTGTTATGGTGAAACCCTCGGTACCGCAAGACCAACCAACTAGTTGCTTATCAGCAGCCAAAACAAAGCATGGGCTCAAAAAATAAAGCACAGAGCAGGTAGTCAGGCATGCCTTCTCACTATGGCTGTGGCCAGCCAATCCAACTGCCTCTGTAGTTCGTGCTTGGCAGAAATCAGCCGGGCAGTTGAGTGCGCCCGTCCTCTGACCGTGCGTGCATGACGACGTGAATGTGTTTGTGGCAGAATTTGTTGGACGGCACTGCTCACTGATGAGCAGTGGAGGTGTGAGGCAGTTAGCTGGCACCTGATCGTGCTTATTTGACTTTTCTGTGCAGGCAGCAGAACGGTTGGCAGGGCCCAGAGCAGCTGTCCTAGCCCGCCTGCCCCAGCAATTGTCATCGGCCCTCACCTTCACCACACCCTCTAAATCACACCACACGACCAACAACATCAACGTGACAATCAGAGGGAGCAATCTCACAAGTGTGCCTGTGACGCCAGACGTCACAGGTTTGACCAACCCCACACCTTCACTCTCAAGCAGTGTGAATCACACAGCTGAATCAGCAGCACCAGCGGTTGATCTATTGGGGCTTACCGAGGACGGCAGTACAGTTACTTTGAAGTCCACAGAAGAAGAGGAAGGACAGTCGGACAGTCAGGAGCCTGCGGCCCAAGCGGACCAGGGGACTTGGCAGGATGCGCCGGGCGATCCAAAGCAGTTGTGGCTGTTTCTGGGTCACTTTTTGGGGTGGTGGACCTGTTTGGTTTGGAGCGTGTATGCATGCAGTAGCATGACTGTGTACAGGATGGGTTTGAACAGCGGCTAGCCAGGGACTGTACTGCTTTTGAATGAGATGCACCCTCATGGCTGCGTCAAAATACAACCGAAGACAGTGCTGGCAGGTCGGATAGCAAGATTGTGCAACATGCTGTGCTGGTCATCAAATGGCCATCAAGGGATGACGTACTGTTTTCAATGCCCGCTCACCAGAAGCTGTACAGATGGACTATCACTAGGGCCTGTGCTGGCTGCATCTTGAACTGTCTTGTGCTAGTGGGCTCAGCCAGTGCACTCACACACCGTCTGATGCTTCTTCGTGTGAACAGGTTGGCTTCTGGGCAAGCCATTTCTACTCAAAGACGGGTGTGCGCTGCACACATAAAGCCTCTGGTAGCTCGGTGGACACATGTACAGACTTGGGACGTACAAGTATCCTTCCTACCTTGACATACACATAGTTTGACATAATCTTTGAGTAGCCTCAGCCCTGTGCCTTGACTCAAGAACACATGTTTGAACCCTCTAGATCCTATGGCCTACAACACCTGGCAACATCTCCCAAATGCTTGCACTCGTTCATCGCGCATCTCCTGCACATCGATAGCAATTCTCTCATAGTGAATAAGGACAGCTCTAACAGCCAGTGTACGCTGCTTGCAAAGATCGGCCGTAGGGCTTACCAGCATCTAGTAATCACATGGACCAACAACAATTCACATCTGTTGCTTGCTCCTGCCATCTATTAAAAGCATGGAAGCGAAGGCAGCGAACCAGTCTAGTTCTGCCTACAGACGCTTGCACTCTCATTGCCCAGTCCGCATGCCAATGTTAACACACTCAGTCAGCATAGTCCAGTCAGCATGCAGTGCCCTGTGAAGTGCCCGTGTCAGATGCTTCAGAGGCCCAGGGCGCACTGGCCTGCATAACAACATGACGCAATGTGTCTGGCAAGAAAAAGAAGTCATTGTAACAAACGCAACATTCTGAGAGGCCCAACACGTAACCAAAGGTCTGCCGGCTTGCATAACAAGCTTGTATACCAGCACTGTGGGAGCCTAGGATGATGAGGAAAAGTGAATGCAATTGAATGGTGCAAACCCTTAACGCCGCCTGCGCTTGGTTAAAAGGCTGTCATGCCCTTCAACCTACGAAAGACCACATTCATTACGCATTCAGTGTGGACGGTTGTCCGACGGCTTCAGGATTTCCAGATCAGACGCGGGTTGGCGCGGCGCCACTTCAATCCTGGTTGGTAGGGCTCTAGCGGACACATTGACCGGGGCACTGCCGCCGTCAATGCTCGACAGGGACGCAAAGGCGGCGCCGGTGCGCGTCGCTGCTGCCACAGGGCTTCCCGGTGCTGCGTTTGTGCTAGTCAGTGCTGCTACTCGCTTGTCGAGCTTTGCCTCCACGTACATCATCTTGTCGTCGTGTGATCCCAGGTTGTCCCAATCCTGCAGGTCACACAGACACACACACCCGGTTGGTAAGCTCAGCGATGCAGTCAGCTGGTGAACCCTGATGTTTGACAATCACAGCGGTGTCTGGCACTCTCATATAGCCCAACCTGCTCTTGGTACTCTCACCTTGCATGAGATGGGCACCACGAGGTATCCCCTTGCCTGCAGGAGGCGGTACTTGAGGGCTGCATCGCCCAGGAGCCGGCCGCTGTTGGCAGCCGTATTGTGTGGACCGACCTGCAGGGGCACCACGGCATGCACAGCTTGATGCGGAGAAATGCCCAGGCACAAGATCCACTCAGTTGCTTACCATCTGTCAAACTCCATCGGGCTCTGATGTACTGTGCTTGGCCAGGCCTTTGGTCAGGCCTAAGGATGCATCTGGCAGCCTCCTTCCCTCCCCGCACACACTGTGTAGTCTCCTCAGCTCACACCGTGTGTTGCTGTACCCCTTTGCTTACCAGTTCCAGTGTGAAGCGTACCCCCGGTGCAGTGGGCAGGCTGACAGTCACGTCCGGGCAAACGATGCCATCAGGAGTCAACTCAACACGGTGCTGCACAGGCAGGGTGCAGTCGGCTGGCCGTGGATGGCATCAGCGGGTGCTTAAATCATGAGCAAAGTAAAAAGTGTAGGCTTGATGTGCTGGGGCTGAAGTGGATAACAGGATGCACGATAGGATGCAATTCCATCTCATGGCTAGTGCGGTCGTCATTCCAGTGGTCGTCATTCCAGCAAGTGTGACCAAGTCGCTCACCACGATGCCCATGCGTGTGACCACCCGAATGAGGTAGGCGAGGTACCCATCAGGGCGCTTGCTGGCGCGCTGGGCTGCCTTGCGCCGCCACACTTCAATGATCTGCAGTACGTGGAATGGAGCGGCAAGCTTTCATGTTCTGCTGTGTATTTCCCGTTTTGTTGGTAAAGCTTGCCTGCCAGTACTTTTCCATGTGTACACGAGTGCATGGAACGACAGGCTGACTGAGAGCGCCTCCATTGCCAACGGATTCAAGCATCACATGAAGCATGCTCATGCATGTGCACATGATACGCGGGGGTGCTCGCTACAGTGAGCGTGAAAGGGGGCTGGTACAAAGCAGAGCACTTACACCCAGACATGTACCTGCATACGCATGTCTGTTGGCAGCACAGCGACCAGCGGTGACTCCTGCTGCTCTGCCTGAGCCGCCAACATGGCGGCCGCCAGTTGTGGGGCATGCTTCAGCAGCTCCCCCACCAGCGGCAGTGCCCGGCCGCTGCCACCTGCCACGGCTGCTCCAGCACCGGCTGCAGCTGGTGGCTGCAGCTGCAGTGCAGCTGCCAGCTGCTGGGTCAGCAGCTGCATCAGTGGGTGCCTGTGCTCTCGCAACACAGCAAGGGAGTAGATCATCCCGCACAGGGCGTCAATGGTGATGCTGCTCAAATCCGCTCCCGTCGCCTGCAACCAACTAATTCTAACCGCTTCCAACAATTCCTCCCCTGGATGCCTGTTGAACTTAGCCCACGCCCATAGCAGCTTTTGGAGGTCACGAGCAGTGAGTCTGTGCTGCTGTGGTGGCACGGCCGTCTCGCCCACCCACGCCGCTTCCGCCCCGGCTGCAGTCATGGAAATTCCCGAAAGCTCGGCTCCCAAAGCGGCGGCGAAAGCACGAGCAGAGAGAAGCTCAGCTGCACCTTCAAACAGGCTCAGTCGGTCGTGCTGGCAGCGTGCAAAGGCCCACAGCAGGGCACACAGCTGGCGGCTGGAAAAGCGGCTGAGCCCGCCCGCAGGCCCCGCCATTGCCCACCCCGCAATCGCCTCCGCCACGTCTGGCGTGCACACGCCCAACGTCGCAGCGCCCACCGCTAAATCTGCCACTGCATCTGTCCTCAACGGTGGTCGTTGTGTCATCAACAGCTGGGTCGGATCGGGAGGCATGCTTCCACTCGCAGGCAACCGGCCGAAGGGCATCCCGGGCTGGTCGCCACGTAGCATCTGGCTGGACGGGGCGCCTGCTGTGGCTGCGGCCAGGGGAGCACCACCCGGTGCCTGCTGTGCAGCAGGAAGGGACGCCCCAGGGAACCCTGGCTGCTGGCTGCCTGTAGGGGGTGGCTGCGGGGCAGGCGTGGTGCGTTCGCCGGCCGCGTCGTAGGCGGCAGAGGCTGACATGCGGGCACCCAGCACATGCACGAGCAGCACGGGGCGCAGGGCTTCACGCAGCAGGTCCAAACGCTGGCGGCCCAACACCTGAACAGGAAACACGAACAGTGTAATAAATCAACGTAATTAATCGTAAAGACATGAGCACTTGCCTCAGAGTGTGTGCGTGTGTCTGGGCTGGTTGGCTCATCCTGTGTGGGGTTTGGGGTCTCTGGCAACTTTACTCAAACTATTGAGGAGCTTGATGATAGGAACTCGAGCAGTTCTGGGTTGGTCAATCAATGGGAGGCAAGGGCCGACACACTGTCATGCCCAACATAGAGATGTGAACATGCCAACCAGCAGATGCCTCACAATGTAACCCCAGCAGTGCCACAGCTAACCAGCAAATGTCTCCAAATGTGACAAGCGACATTACGACCCACTGTAACCACCTGACTGGTCCCACCCAGGCTCAAAACGCACCTGCTCAACTGGCCACTGGCTCAGCGCCCACAGCGTGTGCACAAGCTCCAACAGCTTCATACCAGGCGCCCTGCTTCTGAGGGCAGAGAAAAGGCCTTTCCGCCAGGCCTGCTCAGGGCAGTGGCCGAGCAATGCCAGCCCAAACAAACACGACGACAGCTGGTGTCCGGTGAAGAACTGATGGTACCGGCACAGCGCATCATCCAGAGCCCTGATTGCACCATCGTGATGGAATCTGCAGCTGCCAAGGCCCAGCACTGCTGCTGCTACGATTGCTGCGCTCTCCCGTGCATCCCGACCGCCTCTGTAATGGCGTTGCAACCGCACAGGCAGGCAGTTGGAGTAGGCGTGAAGCAGCGACGTGGGTTGATGCCCACATACGCTGCAGGCCCAGAAGAATTGACTGATCAGTTTATCGTCAATTTGCTTGGCTTCTAAGCGGGCATGTGCTGTGGCTGCTGGGGCCTGGCTGGTGGCTGTGGCTGCTGTGGGTTGGTTCGGTGCTAGGGCTGTGCATGGTTCGCTGTGTTGCAATCGGGATGCAATGCTATCCAGCGTGCTGTGTGCAATAGGCTGGCCAGCTTTGGCCAGTACCCCCACCAAGTGCACTGCCCCAGGTGTGTGGAAATCAGGTAGCTGCTGCTCCAGCCGGGTGGCAGCCATCCGCACCAGCTGGCCCAGCCTTGCTTGCAGCGGAGCCGGTGGTGGAGGTGGCTGGCACCACTGGATCAGCGAATACACAACCTGTGTCAGCTCCACCAGCCGCATGTGCTTCACGTGCTGCAAAGAAACGTCTAAAAGCAAGCCTAGCATTTGCTCGCTAGGCCTCACATCTAGCTTTTGCATGCCCCAGCACAACTGGGCCAATGCAGCACCCCCAACAACCCCTTTGCCTCGGCTGACACCTTGGCTGCTGTTACCTCCAGCTGCCTCCTCATTTGCTGCACGTGGGTGCACGTTTGCAGAGCGCCCCAAGGTTCCAGACCCTGCCACGTTTGCACTGTCCGAACGATCCAGTATCCCTGCCCCTGCAACAGAGCGTTGCAGCTCGCTTGCTGTAGCGGCCACAAGCCATGCTGTCAGGCGTGCACCCGACAATGCCAGCTTGCCCACGCTCCACCACACACGTGCCAACTGTGGCAGGCTGCAGCTGCTATGGTGAGCCATGATGGCTAGCACAAGTCCTCGCACGGATAGCAGTGCAGCATTGCCTCCCGCTCCGAGCTTTGCATGGCACCACAGCAACGTTACCAAGTGTTCCACACTGACAGGCTCCCCAGGCCCATCTGCCAAGTTGCCACTGCTTCTTCTTGTAGAGCCTGCCGTGCCAGATTGATTGCCTGATGACTGTGCAGCTGGGGCATCAGGCTGGCTGGGACCACTCAGAAAGCTGGGTTGGGTGTTCAAATGAGTGATGGCAGCATCATGTGCAGCAATCGTGGCTGATGTGGCTAATCGCAGTAAGCGCCGAGCGGATGCAGTGTGATGCCCCAACCGCGCCAACGCCCAGCAGAAACGAGTGACATCCGTCACATCACATGCTGTGAGCAGGCCTGCTGGGGTCTCGTCCATGCTGCCTCGACTGCTGCTGAGCATGGTGCTCTGAACAGTGGCCAGCGCTGTGTGCATGGATTCAACCATGGCTGAAACCAACAGCCCTGGCCGCCAGTTCAACTTGCCAAAACAAGACATGACGTCACACACCTGTGATGTGGTCAGACAGTCTAGCAAGCCCCACACAGCTAGGCTGGTCACCCGCAGTAGAGCTGCCACTTCTGCATGCTGCGTGCCTGCCACTCTGTTGCCAACAGGCAACCGACAGAGCAGCTTCAGCAGTGCTACCAGTTCAGCTGGCTGCAACCACCCCACATGGACCGCCGCTTCCAGCAGCAGCCAGTTGCATGCATGCTGCAACGGATGGGCAAAAGCTAACTGTCTGCCAGCTTCACTGCTCATGGTCTGAAGCAGCTCCGCATTGATCTGTCGTGCATGTCTTGATTTGATGGCCTCCAGGCAGCCTGGAAATACATCCTGCATGTTCCCATCTGCACTGGCTGTTATGCCACCCTGGCCAAGCAGTGATGGCGGCAAGGCCAGCAAAGCTGACAACGCCAGGCTAGTTGTGCTGCTGCCTGTGCCTGATGCCGTCAGCCCCACAGCAGCCGGTGCCGACTGTGTTTCTAGCTGCCTGTGAAAAGCATGCGCCAGAGCCAATAACTCCTGACTGGTTGGTGCCGTCTGGTTACCTTTCCCACTATGCTGCCCGGCTGCATGTGCCTGCAGCTGCTGCTGACACAGCAAGACCAATGCTTGTGCACCAGGGGCTGCTTCAAGCTGCAGATGGCCGATGCCGGTGCAGGTTCTACACAGCTGGCCGAGCGTCAATGAGTGGCTCCGGTCACTCAGCCACTGTGAAAGGCCCTGCAGGCAGAGAGGTGAGCGTGCATATGCAAGGTGTACATGAGTATGGGCGTCCTGGGTCTTGCAACAACGTGCTCACAGACATGGCAGGTAATCAAGAACAATGCATGACGGCTGGTTGCCTGCGTAGCCTGTGAGCCATGAGTGGCTGCATGGCCACTGGCAGTACCAAGCCTTATCAGTCGAGCATGTGCTTGACACGGCATGTACAGCGTATTGTTTGGTACCCACCTCGCATGCCGTGCGTGCCGCCGGACTGTGTGCCATGCTCTGCAGGGCCTCCACCACCAGCCCAGCATGGCCCCATGCAAGCGCTTCCTCAGCCACTAGAGCAGCTGTGGTACTGTCCCTGACTTCAGCAGCGGACAGACCCGACAGAAACGCCTGTGCTAGAGGCCAAAAGCCAGCACTGCTGTCTGACAGTGCCTGGCTGCCTGGCCCTGGTATGGTGGCTGCGGACGCCTGAGCCTCTGATAGACTGATGCTGATGTGCTTCATGACGTGCCGCAGCCCGTCAAGGCCGCCTGGCATCAGATGGGCAAGCGGAACTAACATGCCTGCTGCAGCGTGGATGGAGGTGGCCACACTCAATTCTGCTGTGCCATCGATGCTGGTGGTGGTGCTGCTGTTGGGTCCAGAGTTGGCCGTTTCTGAAGCAGCCCTGAAAACCGCTGTCACAAACTCAGGAGGCGGTACACAGCCAAACAGTGTGCATGTCTGTGCCAGCTCAGCGAGCACTACAGGGCATGAGCGAGACCCCTGGTCAAATGCAGCAAGCAGCGTCACATGCTCCAGGCATGCCTGCAGCTCTGAAGGCCCACTGCTGTCGTATCGGTCAGGTGGCTGCAGTGCATGCAACTGTGACAGCGCCCGCAGGCCTTCGGCCACCTCAAGGGCTGATTGACTGCTTCGCTGCACCGACTGCTGCACCTGCTGCTGCTGCTCGTCCTCCTGCTGCTGCTGCTGCTCCTCGTGCTGCTGTGATTGCTTAATGCTTGTGCCACTGAGCTCTGCGAGTCTGTCATCTGCATCGTGCTGCTGTGTGTGTGCAGAGTGCTGGCTGCCAGATGCAAGGCCTAGCAAGCCTTGTAGCAATGCTAGCAGTACCTGTGGATGAGTGGGGTGGGCGGATGAAGCTAGCGCCTGCAATGCAGCTGAGCTGGTGCTGGTCTCCAGCTGCCCTCGCTGCTCCAGCACCTGCTGACAGACCCAGGAAAGCAGACGAGGCCAGCGCAGGCGGGCGCTGACCCACGCTTCTGACTGCTGCATGCCTCCTTGCCTCGACTGGTTGACCTCATGCAACACCCGGCACAGCTGATGCAGCAAGAGAGGGTCCTGGCCCAGCTGGTACAACTCATCACGAGCTTCCACCACCAACAACAGCTGCCTTGCTGTAAGCTTGGCTGATGCTGGTGGGTTATGAGTGTAGCCATCCGCAACCTTGGACGAGTGTAGACTGGCAGTTGTAGGAACATCAGACTTGATGAGCTGCCAAGCAATGTCTATCAAGTCCTGTTATGGCAAGAGGCAGGCAAATGTTTGTATGTGTGTGCAGGTGCACATGTTTGCTCCTGTGAGTGTGCACACAGGCCCTAGTCTGTGCTGCCTCGATAGGATACAGATGAGCATAAAGTCTGCGAGGCCCATCATTTAGGCTGACTGATAGGCCATGGTGTTTGTGCGTAAGTTTTGGAGGCATTACCTGTGCAGGCAGAGCCATGGCGGCCTCCAGAACCTCTTGAGGCTGTTTCCTGCCCTCTGAGATGACAGACACAACATGCTCGACTGCCGCTGACAGCTGTGGGGTCGCTGTTGCCCTGCAGCGGGTCAATGGTGCTCCCCAAGGCCACGAATGCACCTGCATGGGAAGGCAATGTGGAGCATGCGTTTGAACTATGACTTCTGGACGAGCGCATACCAGCACACCAAGGCGCTCCTCACCTGTTGCCGATGCACTGGGCATGACCTGTGATTGGACCTGCGCGCACAGGGTGGGCGCATCAGTTGCCTTTCTGTTGGCAATCTGGCTGCTTTTGCAGGCGAGCTCCAGCCGCACCATGCTCGGCGACGCGCGCCACTGGCTGTTGGGACACGTTCCGCAGCCTTGCATCTTCCTCCCGCGCCAGAATCAGGAGAGGCTGCGCACTGCATAGAATAGCACGGCCTGCTACCAGCCCCGCATTGCTGATCCTTTACAGATGGAAAAGCTGAACAGTCCGCTCAGAACGCTGCTCAAACTTGCAATGTGTTGCGTCTTCTTGATTTTGTTTTATTTAAGTGAACGTCAGGAAATTGTAGATCCTTGCAGCATGGTGCTGTCGCTTTTAATAGCAGTAAATCAAATGACTTGGATCCACAATTTCTTTCGCACTATTCAAGCATCGGCCTCAAGTCGTTACTCGTGTGGATCACGTGCGTGGATCCACCTATGCTCCGTCCGCTCGCTCATGGCACGGCGACCTACCCGTTGAAGCTCCACTGGCATATTGGATTTCCGTTTGGTTTGGTTAGGTGTGCTCACCAGGCTGCACATCGAGACCGCAGGACTCGTTTAAGGGCAAACTGATTGCAGACCGTGGCTGATGGCGTAATGGGCCCCAGCAGTGCACTACAGGGGCTCCCAACCAGCATGGAGGTTTCCAACGTCCAGCAGGCCAGTCCTCCACCCGGCCATTTGCCCCATGTTCATTTTCTCAAACACCGGTCTGACTGCACATTCCGAGGGCAAAGAACTCTCGGTGCTGGCGGGTGGATTCTGTGGAGCAATTTCACCGTGGCCGAAGCCACAGAGGCACACCATGCCAGAAGTACATGCAGTGTCGTCAGAGTGTGTCAGTCAGAGTGTGCAATTTGCGCAAATGGTTGATACTTGCGTTGGACGCGCTGCATGGTCTGCACTCCCCCATTGTAAACCTCACGGGTTCTACGGGTGGCCTCACGAGTTCAACGGATAGAAACAATCGACAAGTCCCTTGCCTCTCTTATCTGTCCAGTGTGAGCACTTGCAACGGTGAATCATCAAGGAGGCACAACAACGGGCTGCAAGGCGGGCTAGGGCAGTGATCAGGCCCGCTTATATAGTCAGGCCCACTTATGCTGTGCTTTGTGAGCCATTT
Source organism: Chloromonas sp. AAM2 (assembly GCA_004335635.1). Lineage (NCBI taxonomy): Eukaryota > Viridiplantae > Chlorophyta > Chlorophyceae > Chlamydomonadales > Chlamydomonadaceae > Chloromonas > Chloromonas sp. AAM2. The sequence goes on along the minus strand of QAXH01000864.1, from coordinate 14,532 downwards.
TTTCTGTTCTGCTTTGGGGTGAGGATTGTCTGGTGGAAACGCACTAGCTGCCGGCCAATCCCTGGCAAAGTCCTGCGTTTGAGCGTTGTTGGGCCTCAGGGCGCTTCAGCCTGCCTGACAAGCCCGATTGTCCGCTCCACGAGCTGCTGCAGCCAGTCGGCATCCATCTTCACTCAGCTGTTGCTAAGTTGCCTAGTTTCTTCGAAGCAAGCACGACCCAGGACATTCTATGGAACCAGCCTGGTGAGCGTGCCTTGCCAACACAACCAGATTTTCTTGAATTCCAATGGATTGCAGGTGCATGCCTGCATCTCACATTACCCCATGGCGTCTCACAAATCAAGGCCATCAACACCTGTGGCTGTGGTCACATGAACACAACTATGCCGCAGGTGTTATCGGTCCTTGGTCATTGACTGCTGGTGTGACTGAGAGGTCACAAGCAGGGAGGGCACCAAGCCTGTCCCACAAACATATGATGGGGATCATGACACACAGTGATAGTAGTGGTGGTGGCCATCCCCAGGGGTACTGTTCTGATCGCAAACCCCGTTTGGTTTGCAGAGGCTGCAAATCATGCTGCCTGATTACTGCTCAATCGTCTGATGCAGGAGTGAGGTCACAAGCGGGGAGGGTTTCCAGCCCGTCCAACCTACAAGTGAAGGGGATTGCGACACACCTGGATAGTGATGGTGGTTGTCACCCCTCATTGCGCCAAGCCAGTGTTGGACACGTCACTTTGATCACAACATGGTGTCAGGGAGGCATACTCAGCCTCACAGATCACTCAGTTTCACGATAAAGTTTGAAGTTCAATTGTGTCCCATATAGGCTTATCCTTTACTGTGGCTTATCTGATCCTATACTGTGTGATTTCATGGGCTGAGGAAATGCATGTGATGCAGCCCCGCTGAGCTAGAGGCTGCGGATGCTGCACTAGACGAAGCCAATGATCCGCAACCCAATGATTAGAGCAGTCAAGTGGAGGTTGAGTGCTTTCCACTTGACTGTGTCTCCCAACATCGGTGTTGAACAGACCCACCATGAGGTGCAATCCCCTTGCATTTAGAAAACCCTATAAGCTGATTGGATACTCAGACGGCAGGGCACTGTACAGGATACAAACTCAAGTCGTTGCTCTCTCGTGCTATTGCACTGACTGTTCACATTGGTCAAGTCGGCCTGGCTGCTGCACTTCAGCACAAGGTCCAATCTGAAGCATAAGACAACCCCAACTAGCAGACAGCCTCAGCAACAGCTCAATGCGAAACCAGAAGACCAAGGGATTTCGACAGGCCTCAGAATCCTACCTTGCAATGACAAAGAGATCGGCGTGTCCATGCACTTGCAGATGTTACATGCCTAATCAAGCAGGGCGCAATGAGCGTGACTTTTCTGCTGTCTCACATTGCAGAAGATGAAGTTCAGAGTATGACAGAGCTGTGACACTGTGCCTGTTTTAGCACCTTAATGCCGACTCGATGCGTGTTAATGCAATTGTGCAATGCCGTGGCTGAGACAGTTCACATCTCACGTATTGGCATGGCAGGTCCTGCTACTGCCCGAGGGTTGTAACGGGTAACGTCGGCGGCAATTTTGGAGCATGAGGCGTGCTCTCTTCCAGATATTGACATTCGCTGCTTGTTGAACAACGTGGTAAGCACATCTGAGACGGCATCCTGCCAAGTAATAATTTTAGTGCTCTGACCACACCGCTTCAGCTGTCACTTTGGGCCTAACCCTTGGAATTCACAGCTTAGCAAGGAAGCAGGACGCTTATATTCTGCTGGCTTGGGGCTGCAGCAGCACCAGGTCAAACCTATTCAAGTTAGGCTGTCCAGTATGGCAGACCTCGCTGTGCTTCGCACGGCCAAACAGGCCATGGGTGAAGGCCTAATTGGAGAAGAAGAGTTTCAGGCGATCAAGGTGGGTGCGAATTACGCGTGCTTTGCCGCCACGCTTGCTTGGGACGACCGACAGCCCGTTCGTCTCTGAGTAATCCCACAGCCGGGCGCTATGACCCTGATGTAACCATTGTAAGACGTCTGCGAATAGGGTCAATTCCTTGCGCGAACTTGGTCAGGGCTGAGGATGACTTCACTTTTGGCTGCAGACTGCCTTCACCAAGGCCCAGATGATAAAGGCTGGCTTGGATGGTAAGGACATGCTCTAAAGCTGTGGCATTGCGTGTTGCCACTGTCCATGTATGCCTTCTTGTCAGCTTGACTGCTGGGCTTGCGCAGGATTCCTGTAGACTAGCAGACAATGTGTCCGACTACTGTGCAGTTGCCACGTGCCTGCTGACCATGTTCATGATACATCGCCTGGCCTTGTGCTACCATTCTGCTCCAGCTTGTTCGCATTCACCACTCCTGGCCATGTGTCATGTCATGCTGAAACACACACTAAGCTCAACTCCCATGCGTTTCCATTCACAAATCCCACACCTTCCACGCTCACTGCAGCTGGTTTCATCCGTGAAGAGGATTACATGCAAGCCCGCAACTCCTTCCTCCAATCGCTAGACTTCCAAATCCAAGAGAACCATACCACCAACCAGACCAGCAACGCTGGGCATGTGGCCAGCATGTTCACTGCCCCAGCCGTTACCCGAGTACAGCAGGCAGCAAATAACTCGCGGCCCAACTCAGCAAACGGCCACGTGTCCAGTTTTGCCAATGGAGGTTCCCGCCAAGCAGCCGCCCCTGCTGCTTCTGCAGCAGCTGTAGCGCCCCCACCACCCCCTCCAGCCCCCACCTCGCTCCTGCGTCCCCCGGGACAGGCAGGCCCCAGGGGCGCTGCTGCCGCAGCTGCGTCTGCCGTGCCTCAGAGCACCAGTGGACAGTTGCCCGGCACCATTCCAATCCCGACTGACCTGGGACGCATCGGCCGTGCGAATGCGGCAGAAGGAAAGGTATGACACTCGTATTCACTGCAGCCAATCCCAGGTCAACGTGACATGTGATGCTGCACGTGCATAGCAGCAGACAAGGTCAGGCAGGGTCAGGAAAGATAGCAAGCCGGTTTATGACAATGTGGAGTGGTTGACTACAGTTAGTCCATGTTGGACAGGACATGGCGACCATTCGCCACGCTATGCACAGCTGTCTCCTTGTGAGATCGACATGCTGATCATTTGTCATCACACATGTCTGACAGGATGCAACCAAACCATTCCGCACAACTCCCTGCCTGGTTGCACTCCATGGCTGTGTTGGGTCTGTGCTGACTTTGGTTTGCGCTCTGCTCCCTCGTATGCCGCTGTGCAGAAGTCCATGTCTGGTATTGGTGTCCATGACAGCTGTATCAACATCTTCAACCACATCAAGACAAGATCCGCGGTAAGCATGAGCCGTGCATGCTTGCTGCAGTCATCTTGCAAAGCATGGACACCATGCTCCGTTGTGCCTCTCTGATGCTGATGCCACTGATGGTTTGCAACGCTGTGTGCAGTTCAAATGGGTCAGCTACAGAATTGACGACGCTGGTCTGACGGTGGGTTTCAAGCACTCGGTGACTGCTCCGCATGGTATTAGCCTCGCAGAGCCAAACAACATGCTGAGAACCAAGCTCGTGTTCGGTACCTGCATGCTGCATGCTGCATGTGCAGAGTGGCCTAATCAGCAACATGGCCTAGTGCGTGCCAGCTGAAGACTACTGTGGCGTGTGACACATGGCATGTCCGGGACACGTGCTCTGCTTTCAGCTGCAACGCAAGCATGCACCTGCTCATGCCTGATTGAGTTATTCAATGTGCACGAGCTTGCAGCCAGGTCAGGTCACTGTGCCGAGAGCATGACTTGGTTGTTGCCCTTCCTTGCAGGTCATTGTTGACCAACTGGGAGCCAGTGACTCAACCTATGACGAGTTCCTGGCCACATTGCCAGGCTCGCAATGCAGATACGCAGGTGCGGGTCGAAAGCACTTTTGGAACACTGTCAACCCTCCTGCTCCACATCATGCGCATAACACTACATGAACCACTAACTCATGACTCGTCAGCCGCCGGATCCAAAATAATACTGCAAACATCCTTTTTCAATCCACTGATCTAAAACATAAGATGCAACAGCATGATGTGCGACCAGTGGGATGATGAAGGGCCTAGGAGGTTGCATTGCCAGCACTGCCGCAAGTGGCTTGGGGCTAAGTGTCGTGACTGTTGTTTCTTGCAGTGTATGACTACGCCTACAGCAACAACGACACCGGCCAGGTCAACCAGAAGCTGGTGTTTGTGCACTGGTGGGTGTCCCATGTGTAGGACAGAGCAGTGTGCTTGTGCACCGGAGGGTGGGACAAAGGCACGTCTGGTTGGATTTCTGGTGCTCGACAAATTTCTGTTTGGGCGTGTGTGAATCCACTGGGGCGGATCTGGAGGTCACTGGAGGGTTTCCCATGGACAGATCATGATTGAGGGACAATGGCAGCAAGGGCTGGCAGACGGCAAGGCCTGAGAGATCGACGGGCAGGGTCCGCATGCATGTGACTCAATGGAAAACAGGGCAGAGGCTCACACAGTGCATCACTCACCGCATGATTGTGACTCAACGCAAAACAGGGCAGAGGCTCACACAGTGCATCACTTAACATGTGCATGTGACTCGCTGGACATCACACACCATCTGGCCATGCATACACACCATCTGGCCTTACCACTCGCTTGTCTTTCCCTGACCACAGGGCTCCCTCCGGCAGCAGCATCAAGTCCAAGATGATGTACGCGAGCACCAAGGAGTTCATCAAGGGCTTCCTGGAGGGCGTGGGGGCGGAGCTGCAGGCAGACACGGTGGAGGAGCTCACTGAGAAGGAACTGGTCGACAAGATCGCGTCAAGCATGGCCAGAAAGTGAGGTATCTGATCAGCAAGATAGCGTTCAGCATGGTGCGCAAGTAGCCACATGGCACAAGTGGAAACCGAACACATGAGCAACTGGTCAGCAAGATAGCGCCAAGCATGTGTCGCAAGTGAGGCACTTGACGCAAAGGCGATTGTGTACAAGCTGACACGTGACGCGCTGGCAACCGTGCGCAAGTGGACACCGGCTGTTGAAGCGCACAGGACCAAGGCATGGTGCAGTGGCACATGGAAAGTGTCCACCAGTACATGCAGTGCACGCACGAGCATTAAGGGGTTGACGACGTCGATGAGGTTTGCACAGCAACATCAGGCACGGCGTGCTAACACGACACTGGGAACTGCGTACCATGCTGATTGACAAGTCAAAGACGCTGACGCTGCCAATCCCGGCAAACACAGCAACCAAGGCTGGCAGCGCTGCATGAGCTGGCGCTGATGCAGTCCTGTGTGCTCATAGCCAGTGTCCCTGGAACGGGGCAGGGTTATGACCTCCAAGTTGGTGACCAATGATTCCGCATCAAGGCGAAGGTGGTGTGAGCTGTTGCAGTGGGGCTAGTCCCAAACTGGGCACTCCATGACTGACTGAGGTTCTTTATATTCGGAGCTGCTTTGCAGCCGGTGCATGGCCTTCTTCACGTCATGGAAGGATCGGTCGTACCTTCGTGGCAAGGATGCGCAAGCTCGCCACAAGCTGGGATGGTCGCAAGGGGCAGGATGTCATGAAGGAGGTGTCCATTTGCCAGCCTGCAACTCCAGTTCCTCGCAACCCACCAAATCATCTGCCGTTTCTCATTCTCTTTTATCATCACATTGTGCGGTCGGCAGTCTCTGGCATGGAAGCTTCACGAGCCTGCCCGTAGAACTTTCCAACCTTCCTGAACTGAGAGGGAGTGTGTGTGTGTACTATGCCTGTGTTTGTGTGTTCGGTCGTCAATGCCTGCCTAATGTTTGTGCGTTTGGGAATTGCAGTTGTGCGTGCTCGCATGGTTGCATGCAGAATCTGAAAGGTTTTGGATTTCAGCCATCTGCTGAACAGGAAATACCCTTCAGCACTTACACGTTACTCAACTGTGTGGAATCAATCCAGGCAGGTTTGCGAGTGCTCACGACAAAGTCACTTGTGACGTGGTGATGTGGTGCTGCACTTTCATGCCAGGTGCTCGTGATGCACCCAGCAGGACACAACCTTAGTACTACACATGTACTCCACGTGGCCAAAGGACTGACGTATTCGTTGCGCACAAACTGGACACCTGCAACTGGTGTATCCCATGCAGACTGGTGACCCCTGCCACCCGAGCAACTATGTACTGCACTTATCTAGCTCCTGAGAAGGCGTTCAGTATGTCGCTTGCAAGGACTTGGCCGCTTCAGACTTGCTTGTATGCCTTCTCCAGGTGCTTCTGTCTAACTGGGTATGACTCGGAGATTGGGGTTTGGGTTGTGTGTCATTCTGTTGCTGCAAGAAGGTTCTGTGTGCGGCTGCAGAAGTGAGCTTGGCTGCAAGACCCAGTGATTGTACTGTAACCAGCTGCGTGTGCTGCGGTTTCCGCGATTTCCGCGTCGAGATCCAGCCAGTAGGTTAAGATCTGAAGCAGGAAAGCAAGTGTGGAGCAGCCGACTCTTCGCATTCCACATACTGAACACTGGACAGCGATCATGATACAAGGTTGGGAGCTTGGCACGCTGTCTGCTTTGAGCAAGAATCATGTGGCTTTGGGCGAGAACACAAGAAAACCATGCCACTGCCAAGTCCTGTCAGACTGTTGTTTATCAGGATCGTGCAGTACAAAGTTGCATGGATTTTAGGTCACTACATTAGCATGCATAAGATACATCAATTGCAGCAGTGTGCAGTCCATTCGCAACCAGTTGTCGTTCTTGGCCATGTGAACTGTTCACTAAATCCAGCTTGGTTCCAGCAGCCTGGGCCAGGACTGGATCCTGCTATGTGTTGGCAGCGGTGGCAGCACATCAGTTGCGGCAGCACATCGCATGTAGCATGCCACAGTTGGGCAGTACTAATCAGCAACAGCGACCTGGCCTGTCTTCTTGAAGACTTGCGCCAGGATTCCGAGGTCCCTAGACAGGCGTCTAGTTCATGCCGGTGAGGTTGATGGCAGGCAGCTTAGGCCCGTTTTGTTCAACAAGATCTGCTAGGCCTCATCCCTTGTAGTTTGAACCAGCACCAGCGATGATTCCAGACTGCCCCTCTTGATTTTGCTCGCCCAGCTGGTGACGTGTACGACTTCAGCTGTGCATGCACAAGCAGTCAATTGGTGGGGTCGATGTCAGCGATTAATGCGAAGGCTGACTGGCATGGCGGGCCCAGCTGACAGTTCACAACGCGCAAGGAAAACTTTCGTGACAAGAGACGAGCGTGGGACTGCAGCGTGTTGTCGGTGCGCTGTCGCACTCAAACACAATGGCCTTTACTATTAGCTCGAACACGGGCTTGAACACATGAAATACACAGGGTACTGGTTGCCACACCAGCGAAGAAGCTCAACGTCGAGAGGCAGATTGATCAGAATCGCTGGTGTGACACCCCAGCACATGAACAGTGTCAGCGTCTGGCTCCTGTCGCTGCTTTGTCCAGGTCAGTCATGCCTTGGTGCCGGTGAAGCTTGCCTCGACTTGTGTGACCCTGGCACCTGGCCACGTCCAAGCCTCACAGTAGTGCTTGTCTCAATCGACACAATCGACACAAGCAAAAAAAAGAATGTTTGCCAGTTCTGAGACAATTGTGCGCTCCTCATGTTGCAGCAGTCATAGCAGCATCCACGTCGTGAGCCTTGCTGTGAGTGCAGCATCTGGCACGACCTGGGGCCCCAATCGGTGCGTCCGCGTCCGCACGCCGCGAGCCTTGGAGGCCCGTTTGTGTGTCTTGCTGTCGTGCTGTAATCCAACTCGAGACGGATGGCCCGAACCTGAACATGTTTGGACGAGCATCAACAAGCCTTTGGGCAAGATGTTAGCGCGGTTTGCCTGTGCGTTCTCCGACGTGAAGGGCTCTGACACGTGGCGACCCACAAGGGATTGCAAGGGCCATGTCACGTCTTTCATTCAATGCCTAATCGCATCATTCCTCGCTTCAAGAAAGATGTTTGCCAGTTCTGAGACAATTCCGGGCAGGTGCAGTGTGTGAAATTGCGTTGTAAGCCCTAGTCAAGTTGCCCCGCTTGCATCTGTAGCATCAAATGGATTGCCCAAGTCAGCGTGGTGCGCAAGCAGTGTGTATTTCACAGCCTAGTAGCTATGTGCTCATTCTTGAGGCACTGGTTCCGTTTGGAGACTCTGTTCTGGTAGCAAGGTGCGGGATGAAGGTGTAGGAAGCATAGGAAAGACAGCTGTTTGATGTGCATCGTGTCACCTAGGTGTTCTGTATGCCCATAAGTAACAAGCCAGGGTCTGCATGTTAAGGACACCTTGGTCAGACTCAGTCACAATAGGATGGGCTCGATGCAAGATTGTCTCGGCCCCGCTCTTAATCGCACACGCACTTCACATCCATGGTTTGAATTCAGTACACGAGCAGAAATAGTCAAGTACGGTCATGCTGCATTCACAGCTGCATGCCTTGGCTTGTAAGTACAACGTTGAGACTGCTGCTTAGACCTGCATGGCCACAAATCCGCCTGTTGCCAGGTCCAGAGTGTACCATGTGCCTGAGTTGTAATAGAAGCCAGACGATGCATCAAAATACATGCCAACCTGCAAAGCACACATGCCAAGCATGCAACGTCAGTAACCAGCCTTCATTAGGTGGATATGCAACCTTATGAGAGTCCAACAGCGTTTGTGTTTACCAGTGTGGCAAGCCGCCTTGGCAAGAGACGAGGCATCAAAGCTTGTGTGTTTGTTGCGACAAGCAGTATGGACAACAAATGAAACCTGCATGGTCCCAAGGAAGTGAAAGATGAGGCAATGGTGTACATGGGCGTGCACGTGCCTGTACCCGGGCTTAGAACGTCGAGTGATCGTTTGAGCTGTCACAATGCTCCCTGGTGTGCTCTACTCCCTTGTTCATGTGGCCCGCAAGGCGGGTGTGCTCAACACAGCCATGCGGTTAGGCCTGTGCCGCGTGCTTCCTGGATCATCATACACTCACTCATGCCAATTCGGTGTCTGTCAGCCAGTGCATGGGCAACACGCGCTATAATTCATCACATTTGTCACCCCTCCTATCCTATCGCCTCTGGCTTTGCTTTCCTCCACACCCCAGACTCCAAATCTCCAACGCCCCTCTCGCTCATTTACCCCCGCTCAATTTCACTCACATATCCCTCTTACCTAACTCTGGCTCACCTCTCTCATCCACTCCCACTCAACCCACTCTGGCTCACCTCGGTGTTTAGGTAGTAGCCTGACCCTGGGTCGTAGGCATAGCCCAGGGGCACTGGGTAGGCAGGTGCCTGGGCTGTTGAGCCAACGGCAGTGGAGGGACCGGCCACCGCCAGCTCCCGCACACGACTGACCATGTCGCCCTTCTCAACAAAATTTTCAGGGTCGACCCCTCGTTCCTGCAAAACAACGTTTTGGTTGTGACAAGTGTGGGTTTGTGTGAATGGTAATGACAATGTGGGCTGTCTTAAGGCCATACGTTGGATCATGCTGCATTGTGTCCTAACAACCTGCCAAGTCGTTCAGCGTTCGCTATGCATTGCCATGGTCTTCTGACGGTCCTCAAAGCTTCAAATTGTAATACATTATATCTGCATAACAATACACGACATCTTGCTTTATTGTGGCCTGCCAACTTGCAAACTTGTGAACACCAATATGACACTACAGGCTTTCCTTGCAAAAGAGACTAGTAACTGGGCATCAGAGTTGTGAACCTTTCGTGATGCTGCGGCATCTGCCAGACTGCACAGCAGCATCCGCCTGCACATCCCACAAGCCCACACTGCGTCCGCAAGAAGACCCACCTTCAAGAAACGTTTCAACTCCTTGACAGGCCACGTGGAGTAGTCGACCTCCTCCTCCCCTCCTGTAGCCCCACTCGCTGTCGCTGCACCCGCCGCCCCTCCCGCCCCACCTCCACTCCCAACCACACCCCCTTGCAATCCTGAACCGGGGTCAGGTGCACTCGCCATGCCCTGTCCACCTGCCCCGGGCTGAGTTGCACCTGAAGGCACCCCGGCGGCAGCCGCTGGCTGTTGCCCTGTTGCCGCCTCACCCGCCCCCTTATCCCGCGGCCGCGGCTCATCATCCTCATCTGCAGCAAACATATCTTCATCCTCATCTGCAGCAGCAGCAGCTGTTTGCTGCCCCGCCACCCCTGGCCCGCCTGCCGCCCCCGCCTGTGGCTGCTTTGGCATCCACATGGCCGCAAACCGTTCAAAGTCTTCCTTCGTGTTGTCATACACATCCACTTCGCCTTCCACGAGCAATTGATCAGCCAGCTCTGTGATCCGTGAAAAGATAGCTGCGGCATCTCCATCTGTGCCGGCCCCTTTGGCTGCTGCAGTGGCGTTGCCCTGATTTTGTTGCTGTTGCTGCTGTTGTTGTTGCCGTTGCTTTTCCCGCTTGCCCATGGCCCGCTGTGCTTGCTGCCCGGTGCCTAACCGCTTGAGTGCCTTGGCTAGCGTCTCTCCCGCCTGCATAGAAACACAAAACGTGACAAGACGAGGCACTATGGGGAGTGTCAGAAGGAAACTACTGGCTGTGTAGCTGCACTGCACAAACGTAGGCTAACCTGCAGTGCTGCTTTCCTCAGGTCATTATCAGGTTGAACTGCTACAAGCTGGCCAATACCGTGCTCAGGGTAGTATTACTAGAAAAATCGTCATGTTCAAACGAACGCCACCAACCTTGCATGCTGCAAGCTTGCTAAAACCTTGCCTACGGTAAGTTACGGGTGGCCTTGGAGGTGTCGCGCAGTACCGCCTGGCCGGTGTGTTTTTCACTGCATCATGTCCTCTCCGCCCGCGCACCATTGCTCCCTGTCTCTGCCCCCCTACTGCCCACAACACCCCCAGACGTATTTTACCCCCGACCAATTGCCATCAGCACACCGAGGCAATATGAGTATGAGCGAGCCTTTCTTTCAACTGGGAAGGATGAACTACCGGGTCAAATGTCAAGCGCGACTCCGGCCTTCAAAGAAAAATTCTCCCCCTTCCACCCACCAGACAGGGTACCCCCAGACCCCTCTTCGCCGATCCCGTGCCCCACCTGCATGTGTGCTGCCATTTCCGATTTGTGTGCGGCTATCTGCCTGTCCGTGAGCGGCGCGACCCGTGCCTGGGACTCCTGCTCCGCGGCCCGGCGCCGTGCCTCGATCTTCCTGAGCACCTGCACTTGAGGATGGCACTCAATGTGCAAATCATTGTAATGCCCCTAAGGTAAACCTGCCATGCTCAACATAGGCAGCAATTGGTGATCAAACAGCCACTGAACAACACTAAGGAAAGGCTCACAAGCCTTGAGGATATAACCCAGCACACACAGCTAGAACAATCGGTAGTAATCCTGTTTCATACAAGTAACAGATACTGTGGTAGCAGCTTCCCCTGGTGCCATGTCCACACCCCACTGCAAAGCTTCACCCTCTCTCACCTCCTCGCTGACCACCTTTGAGTCTTCTGACGTCATCCACGCATCCCTATCAGCGGGGTCAACCGCCTCCTTGCGCTCGACAAAATTCCCATCATCATCAAAATATCTGCAACAAAAGCATCATCCAGCCATCGTTCATACTTTCACATGTTACGGCCCAGCATGACGTCTGGCCAACAGCAAGCTTAACATGCGCTGCACCTGCCGCAGTTTCTGTTCCTGGATTGAACAGACTCTGGCGCAGGCCACAGCAATCACAACAGTGAGGTGCGTCCAGAGAAGCAGCAGTGCCTGGAACAAACACGTGATACTCGCAAACCTGCCCCTGGCAAAAATAGCAGCATGAAAGTGTGGAATGGCCCGTGGCATCATGCAATCAGTGCCACATCACGCTGCGATGTTGCAGCTGACGCAACTCCTTGTAAAACCCCGTTGTCATAGGCTCGTGGCTGGCAACAGCAATGATTATCATCAAAAAGACCGGGCCAGCAATGCTACCAGCAGTACCTCAAGTGCTAGTTCATAAACGATATGAATTGCACTGTGGTGCATTGTACTGTGGTGTGGGCATACCTCGGTGACGCTTACACACGTGTACACGAACCTGCCAGTAGACCTTGCTGTAGAGGCCCTGTACGCCTGTTCCGTACGTCCAGACACCCTGCCTCTCTCTCTCATGCACCCGCATGCCAGTCCGCATGCCACCTACCCGGTTTCCCGCTCCTCGTCTAAGTTGAAGCCCGTGAACTTCTGGCCTTCTTCCTCCTCCACCTGACAAAGGGACACGATTAATCGTTGGCTATCTGAGGACGCTGATGCTGTTTCCAAGTGTGGTATGCACGGGCACCAACATTGACAGAGCCAGCGGCTTGTTGATGGGCAGCAGGTGACAGCCAGTATGCACACATGGCAAAATCGTGATGAAGCTCGGGTGCATTGTTTGTCCTACTGTGGCCACTCTCAGGCTTGCCAGCCTTGTTCAGGTTCTGCAATGGCCAGCCATCCTGTCCCCAGCATGCCACTGCTCACCAGCCCTTCATGCAAATCTCGAAACACGCATGATGTAGTGGTCTGTCAATCATTGCGGACGGTTAACGTTGGTCTGTGAGCAGCTGCAAGATCTTCTTGACCCATGCAAGATCTTCTTGGCCCATGCGTACCCCTTGCCCCATGCCTCCCACCTCAGCCTTTTCCTCAAACTCATCAACAGCATCTGGTACGTCTGTGCTGTCCGCGAACTTCTGTTCCGTGTCCTCCTTCTTCCTCTTCGCTGCTCGCTTGATTTGAGCCATGCCTACTAACGACTCCTTGACAGGCCCACCCTCCTCCTGTTCAATCTCGGCAAAGGTCTTGCCCTCCTTTTGCTTTGGCATCTTAACTGGCCCATCAACATTGATGCCCTTCTTGGCTTGCTTGCGAGCCTGTTCCTCTGCCAAAGCGCTCTGGATGATCAGGTCGGTGGCAGTCTTGGGCCGCTTGCGCTCCCGCTCATCATCGCTGCCTGACGACATGATGTTGCTTACCAACTGCTGATACTGCCTCTGGCAACACTGCTGCCAATGATTTTGAGAAGAATCGCCTAATAACCGCATGCCATGTGACCAGCATTTGAAATGGGTCGCCTGGCAGCGATCAGCTGCCAGCGCGCGTCCCGCTGATTGTTGGTTACATGCCGATGCTGAGGATGATTGGGCGCAAAGCGCGCGCGTGGTCGCCGCCGGCAGCGGGCACCCTGTCACCTCAACTGATGCCATGCAACTGCACTGGACCAAAAGCGCATGGACCAGCCAGCGCACATATGCAAGCGGTGCACAGCCCATGCTCACCATTGCAACAGCAATCGCCCTCCCGTGCTGGACGTTGGGCACAGCCCTGGGCCATCACACGTGCCCGGACCACCAGCACAGCGGCAGCCAGCACTTCCAGCCAGGTAACGCACCGTTTCTAAGCACCCCCTGCGTCCAGTCTTGAGCGCCTGGTGTACATTCTGCTGCTTGAAATCCCAGCTACCGGACCACAGCCTGCCTCAGCACCCCATCACATAGCACACCCCTACAAAGCTAAGGCTCAACCCGCATCACACTGCATTTTGTGCAGGCCCGCACCCCTCCGCCCGATGGCGTGCTCCTGTGCGGTTTCCTGCCAGTGGACCTGCACGTGCTCTGCCACCACCTGGCCTTGGTGTTCCCCGGCATGCCGCCCGAGCGTGTGGGTGTGGTGCCCCGGGCCTGTGCACAGCAGGAGGTGCAGCAACTGGCGCACTCAATGACGCTGACACTGACAATGGCAGCAGAACAGCATGAACAGCTGCAGGTGCTCCTGCAGCGGGAGCAGCAGCAGGCGGCTGGCCAGCAGGGCCAGGGCGAATCAGCCAACGGTCTGCAATCATCAGCTGGCGCAGAGTTGTCACATGCAGTGTGTGACGGCCGAGTTGTGTACTTGATAGGCGGGGCGGCAGCGTGTTATGGTCACAGCGTCAACAATGCTCTGGTGGAAGTGGGTGTGGCGCCCGCAGTGGTGGGATCCATGCAGCCCAGGTGCGCCCAAGCACATGCACAGACATGCACAGTTGCCTTGTTGGACCAGGCTTCAAACCACTCCATCGTGTCATTTCACGCGTGTGCAGGCATGCCGCCATGCGCATGTGTGACGTGTGCGACGCCCTGCGCTGTGCCCATGCACGGCACTGGGAGCTGGTCCGCCCCGCCCGCCTGGCAGGCGACCTTTTGCAGCTCATGGCCACGTGCCAGGGGCAAGGCAGACACGTGACAGCAGCCCAGCAGCCAAACCCTAGCTCAGGGACAGACTCTGGTGCGAGCAGTGAGGCGCATGGGGGGCCAAGTGACATGCATGTGCTGGCGCCTCTGGCTACCTCGCGTGTGGTGCTCGCTGCAACGCTAGATGCCGGGGAGGTGCCATGTGCAACAGGTGGGTGAGCCACAGCCTGGTACAAGAGGCAAGCGATGGTGAAGCCAGGAGCACTGTTAGCTGACTGACTGCACCGTCTGATTTGTTGGGTTTGATGTTCAGTGTCTTTGGTGAAGACTGTGAGCCTTGTGGTGCTTGGGTGGTGCTGTGGCCCTGAAACAAACGCTGGCAGGGGTAGGCTGC
>QAXH01000862.1:23770-45700 GCA_004335635.1 Chloromonas sp. AAM2 | reverse complement strand
CGACAGGCTACTCTGGACCAGGAGGCACAGGTGGGGTCGAGCCACCCTGCTGCATGTGCTGCCGATCCCACAAGGTGGTCTTGAGAACGCGAAGTCTAGGATCTGGCCACCTGCGCTTGTGTGTGCTGTCCTTAACAAATGGTTAGACCTATGAAGCAAAGCCTGGTTTGCTCAGGAAAGAGGTCTAGGATGGAGCCATGATGCCCTGGGGTGTGGTGCACACAACACGATGGCAGACGAGACAGCATGTAACGGCAGGAGCAGTCGCCTGTGCAACCAAAGACAATCAGGCGATCAACACAAGTTGTGCTGACTGATTTTACGATGTCCTTTCTGTTAGCATGCAACATCATTGTGGCCTTGACTGCTTGTATTCAAAACCTGGTTTCACAACTCTAACCAACTATGTTGTATGTGTTGGTTAGGTGCGTGAGCGCGTGAACGTGATCCGCGCGCGGCTGGAGCTGGGCGCCGACACGCTGTGTGCTGTGGCGGCGGGCAACCCGCGCGCCGCCGGGCTCAGGCTGGAGCAGCTGCAGGAACTGGTCATGCCGCTGCTGGCGTCTCGCATCGCCGGTACGTGCAGGGAACATCAAATTGTCGTGAAAGAACCACATCAAAGGAGTAGGACTAGGCTGGTGCTTTGAAAGCGCTTGAACGTTTGGCAACGCAGAGCACCGGGATTGGGAAAGTGTGGTGGACGTTGCAAGACATGGTGTTTTAGGCGTGCTGAAGCGTTTCAACACAGATGCATCTCAGGGCAGGAAGGAAAGACAGCGTGGGTTTGCAGGCTTGGCTAGCTTTTGGTATGGTATCCGTTTGTTTTCCGGTGTCCAGTACTGTAATGATAGCTCCTGTTATGGTGACTCCTGTCATGATGACTCCTGCCCCTTCACTAGGGGCTAATGTCTGCGATGTCCCAGTCCAGTGCATGCACTGTGTTCTACTGTGTTGTCCAGGCAATGCCATGTCCAACACTGCCAGCACTTTGCCTGTCCCACCAACCATTCCGCACGGTGTTGCGTTGCATGCAGGTGACGCTGCCTTCAGGGCCGTGCACGCCCTGTCCTCCTGCCTGCCCGCACCGCTCAACGTCAACGCACTCTCCATCACAGCATCACTAAGACTAGTGGTGCTGGCACAGGTTAGTTGTGTTGGTTAATGCCACGCACTCTCCATCACAGCATCACTGAGACTGGTGGTGCTGGCTCGGGTCAGTTGTGTTGGTTAATGCCACGCACTCTCCATCACAGCATCACTGAGACTGGTGGGGCTGGCACAGGTTAGTTGTGTTGGTTAATGCCACGCACTCTCCATCACAGCATCACTGAGACTGGTGGTGCTGGCACGGGTTAGTTGTGTTGGTTAATGCCACACACTCTCCATCACAGCATCACTGAGACTGGTGGTGCTGGCACAGGTTAGTTGTGTTGGTTAATGCCACGCACTCTCCATCACAGCATCACTGAGACTGGTGGTGCTGGCACGGGTTAGTTGTGTTGGTTGATGCCACGCACTCTCCATCACAGCATCACTAAGACTAGTGGTGCTGGCACAGGCCAGTGCCCATGACACAGGCAGCACCTGATGCAATACACACGGGTCAAAGGCCTTAGAGGGCAGGCGTTAGCTGGGATAAGGCTCGCACAAATCTACTGAGTCCGGGACTATGGATAATCAGCTTGTTTCATGCCGTTGCTTTCGCTATGTGTGTTCCCTGAACAAGTTGTAGGCATAATGATAAATGCCACTTCCTGCAACACCGTGAGCAGATCATTGCAAGCGTGAGTGGCATCACCCGAAAAAAGTTCTACATACCATGACGTCACCGCATGATGGCTGTCATGCCCTTTGCAGTGTGGTCTTGGTGGCGTGCGACCCGGGGACGTGGCCCATGCTAGCCAGGCGGTGGATGTGATGCACGCGCTGCGCAAGGTAAGGAGAGCGTTGACCTAGGCCCTTCACCATCTCAACCAGCTTCAGACACTCATTTAGTCTGGCTGAGCTTGGCTCAATCCTACAGTAGCAGACCAACTTATCTCATTCTGCGGCTGCTCAGCTAAGCTACTCTTCATTCGTTATTCCTTTTTCATTGATGCGCTTGCCCCTGTGCTGATGTGCAGGCAACAGGCGACAGGCGACAGCTGCCAGGTCCCGCCTACCGCTTCCTCTTCCCCATATTGCAGGCAAGTGATCTGCATGGTATTGGTATCATTTTTCATTCATCATCATCATTACATAGCTTCTCATGGTTCAACCCACGGTACCGCAGGACCAACCAGCTAGGCGCTCAACAGCAGCCAACAGGGGTTAGCGGTATTGCGGTATGGCTGTCAGTATTGGTCGATATAGCGGTTAGCGGTATTGGTATGGCTGTCAGTATTGGTCTGTTAGCTAGACCAGGTTGTCAGCAGAAGATGTTCTCAGACCTTGACGCAGCTCTTGCATGACAGAGAGACAAAGTGCACCAAAGATGAGATGCACTGGAACCACATGGACCTGTCAATCTTGACCTGCGCTCTGTGCAGGCGGTGCTAGGCCAAGCAGTCCCAAGTCCCTTTTGACAAACACTAATTTATGTTGCATGTATGTTCCTGTGTGCTCCGCATAAAGCAGGCAGCCAAGCACTATCCCATCCTTCGTCAGTCGTTCGCAAGGGCAAGTTCAAGTTCATTTTTAGTTTCATATTGTCAGTTTTGTTTCTGCTTGTTTAGTTTCACTAGAAACACTGAATTCTGCTGTCTACTCCGCAGTCCATCCTGTCCTCCCCCTCCCACACGCCCCTACACGAGGACGCGCTGGCCCTGTTGTCGCTGCACTGCGGCCCCGGAGTGGACGCGCCGCGCACCGACACGCTCACGCTGTTGCACCACCTGCTGGGGGTCATTCCAGCGTTCAGGTGGGGCTGACAAAGGATGCAGCAGAAGATAGGGAGCTCGAGACGAGCTCAGTATGGGCGGTGGACAGTGCGGCAGAGTGCATAAGTGATTGCCGGAGAGAGTGGGCTGAACCCAATGGTGGGTTGAAGGGGCCGATGTGCCCGATGCAAGGGCTGGGATCACCTGCTGACAGTTGTGCGTGCTGACATCAGAAAGCTGTGTGGGTGCAGAGGTTTTGACAGGTTTCCATAGAGCCACTGCCGCCGGATCAAAGTGCATGGATGGCGACAAATTGCGCTGTCTTTGGGTCAACGCAGACGGCTGTGTGTGGCGATACTGATGTATGCAGCTCCTGGCACCTGTGTGGTGTGCGTGTGTGGTGTTAACTTGTTTGCGTGCAAGGCAATGCTGCATCAAGTCACGCATACGTACGCTGCTGCTCTGCGTCCCAGCACAGTGCAGCACTTATGCTGGCGTGAGTGCGGGGTTGCACGTACTAACCCTATCCAACCCTCAGTCTTATACCTATGTCCAGTGGACCGCTAACTAGCCAGCTAACCGTTCGCTAACAGGCGCTAACCGTTGCTTTATCCTTCCCATGTCCCAGGGATCGCGTGGCTCCCCTTCTGAAGCAGCTCGGCTCGGGCTGCACCCAGGAGGAGGACACGGTGGCGGCTGCCAGGGGCGTGCTGCATGCGGCCGCGCCCGTGAGAGCCGCCGCCCTGTCGTCGCTGTACGAGGTGCCGGCACTGGCGCACCCCAGGGGACCGCCAGAGGACCCTGAACTGGTGAGCGGGCTAGTGAGAGAGGGTCTTGGCTTGTGCAAGGTGGCACGGCAGGGTGGAGGAGGGGTGAAAGATTGGCGGATGCCAAGTACTGTCCAGGAAATATCTTGCATGGTTGCCTGCGCATGTGCAAAGTGGTATATTGCGGGTCGGAGAACTTTGTTGTGGGGAAATGAGAGAGAAAGAAAGGTTGCTTGATAAATATGAATCAGCGCCTGGCATCGTGCCTTGCATGTGTGTCGTGCTGTTGCATGTGCATTGATTGCCTTGGAATGTAGGCGTGAGGGTGCGAAGGTGATAGATACTGGGTAGTGCCTGGGGACATGGTCTGCATTGGTCGCCTTTGCGTGTGCAAAAAGGTATGTCGCGGGTTGTAGAAAGTCCTTGCAATGAAGCCAGGACTTGACGTGCTGCCTATCTGAGGATCATTTATGTGTTGACGTTCAAGTGTGCGTCGTCTTTCCTCGTCTTGTGCAGGTGTGCCTGCTGCACCTGGCTCGGTGTGACGTCAATGAGGAGAACGCGAAGACAGCCCAACAGCTTTGGGAGCAGGTGGGACATATCGATGGGCAGTAGGGAGTAAAGGACTGTTGTTAAAAGTCAAACGGAGAGAAAGTAGGCCTTGAGAGGCAGGCGGCAAGAGCAGAGGCCGTGGGAAGGACAGTTCTGCAAGAAACGGAGAGGAGCCTTGCAATTCTGGACATGACAAGGCTGAAACGAAAACATACTGAAAAGATTATCATCTTGCATCATGGCATGATGTGATCACGTGTACAATCAGGCCTGTTGGATCACCAATCCAATGGCAAGCTGTGAATGACACTATTGTGCGTCTGCTTGTGCTGCTGACGCAGGCCGGCTGTTCCATCCCAGCGGACTATGTGGAGCACCTGGTTGAGCATGTGACCCAGGTGCGCTTGAATGGTTCAGCACGTGTGCCATTACAGCCGCCTACCCCATGTGTGCGTCATGACATGGCAGCGCTTTTGCATTCGATTGCATGGAATAATGGCGCACGTGAAGTCCATGGATGAGTGGATTCCAACACGTGTGTGTAGGTTGCCTCGGATAAACAGATGCAAACCGTTCAGGCTGTGAACAGGGTGCCAGTTGAGCCCAGCCTGCTCACTCACTCGCTCATATGAGCTGATCCCGAGCTCATGCAAATATAGTCAAATAGTTGCCTCAGTTAACAGATTCACCACGATGAGGCTGAGAACAGTTGAGTTCAACGTGGTTTCTTGGGATGACCCCACTCAGACTGCTCCCTCTCTGCCTTGCATGTGCACACAGAGTCCGCCTGAGGTGCAGCAGGCTGCCGGCGCTGCCCTGTCGGCCGCGGCCAAGGCCCACCCAGGCACTACGAGCAACGTGCTGTCGGCTATCATCGCAGCTTATGAGGTGAGGCAACCTTACCGTATATGTTGATCTGGGGGGCACCCGGCTGATGTAACTGAATCACTGGCTAATGTAACTGTAAGTACTGCCTGCTCTGCTGTCAACTCTTGTTAGACTTCAAGGGCAGAGACGGCCTGTGGTTGCACAGTGCCCAGTGGGGTGACCTTCCCATGTCTGTTTGAACTGGGGAACTGTCACCGGACACGAAGCGGGAGGGGCACCGCCCTGAACCACCCTAGGCAGGAAAGCAGAACGAGCAAGGCAGACAAACCAGGCGGGGAGATACTGCAGCCATGCTCTGCACCTGCTGAACATAACCTAACCCTGCTCTGTTGTCACTGCTTTCCACCGTAGTCAGACTCCAAGGACAGAGTTGCCCTGAAGTTATCTGCACAGCTCCTAGGGCCCAGGTCTCTGCTTCAATCAGCAGCCATATGTGGCTGTCATGATCCACCACAAGCTTGAAACCATCACATACCGTTCCTCTAACACCACAACGGTTGGCTGGCCCTGGGCTATCACGGTCAGCCACAAGGTTGAAACTACCATACACCGTTTCTCTGACAGCGCCATATTTCCCGCGTGTGGTCCCGCAGGACGGCGGTGTGTTGGCGCGCCGCGGCTGTGCCACCGCCCTCCGGGCCCTGGCCTCGGACCTGAACGACGCCGAGGTCACGGCAGCACTGGACTTCCTCATCGGCAACGGTCTGGCGGATCACAGTGACAAGGTAAGCATTGTGCATTGATTGATGCACCGGATTCTGGAAGATTGGATATCAGTTCAATACTCTATCAACATCAAGTGGACCAAAAACTGGAAGCTCGAGCGGTTGAGCTTGAGGACCGGATGACAGACGCAAGTGAAGGAGTGAACGTTGAGGTTTTTGGAAGAACACAGATTGGACATGTTGGACACAAACCATTATTATGTTGTATTGTGTAGTAAAGCGGGATTGTCTAGATGGGTGGCGGTAACAATGGAACTTATGGAACAATCGTCTACTACACGCGGATGCATTACATGCACATACATCAGACACCCACTTGCGGTTTCATTGTCGGTTTCAGGTTCGGGAGGAGATGGTTGCTGCTGGCACGGCCATAGTGGACGCCCACGGCTCAGCGCATGCACAGCGCATGCTGCCCCTGTTTGAGTCCTACCTAGGTGAGCGCCTGCTGACTCCTCCAGCCAGGAGCAGGATCCCAAGTGACTCCAAGTGACTGATTTGCTGCAGAAGCACACATTGTTTACGGCACCAGGTGCAGTCATCCACCCACGTCACTGCACGCTATTAGTGCTCGGTAATCAAACAACCGCACAGAGTTTGTATCTTTCGTATCGTTCATCTCACAAGTTTGTAAGAGATGCGTACGATCGAGGTACGATCGAGGTACAATCGAGGATGCTTACCTTGCTTGTGCCACCTACTGGAATCAGCAGCCAGCTGCAAAGGCACGCTTTGTCTGCCCTTAGTTGCTGTAGGGTTGAGTACTGGGAGATAACACAGTCTATCGCGCTGGAAATTGTTCAAGTTGACTCTGCTGTTGTTGAAAAGGGTGCAGTGGTGACCAGTAGGTTACCGGCAATTCCCCTTCCCCCTTGCCCCCGCTGAGCAGTCCTCCCCGGACTGAAGGCCATGTAAACAACAACAACAACAACAACAACAACAACAACAACAACAAAGGCACGCTTTGTTGACGCCAGCTGCTGCCATCATCAGGCATCCGGCATCGCCAGTCATTATCTTGTCACTCGGTTGCTACAATCCCCTCTAAGCGCCTCCCACTGTAATGTGAATGGTTCTGCCACCATCAAAGTTTGTAATGTCATGGTTGTTTCGAACTTGACACCATAATGAGTGCTACATCCCCTTCGATCTCCGCCCAGTTGATCATGAGCGGTTGTACCATCAGGCAGCCGCGAGTTCTGCTCTGGCGTAATTTTTCCAGGCGATTCCAAGTCCTCAGGCCCGCGCAGCGGAGGTGGCGAGGAGGAGGCTCGCTACGACCTTGTGCGCGAGGGGGTGGTGGTGTTCCTGGGCACGCTGGCACGCCACCTGCCGCCGGACGACCCCAAGCGCGCCTCCGTGGTGGACACGCTTGTATCGGTGCTCAGCACGCCCTCGGAAGCTGTGCAGGTACAGTGTAGTGTGGCTTCGTATCGATCAGGACGTGCAATATTTGAGGTTCAGCACTGTATGGCGGTGTTTGAAGACTGTGTGTCATTTGTCATTTGTCAATTTACAGTTGCATTAGGAGTAGGACGTCTAGGACGTGTATTGATGTTTCATCAAATGGTTTGAAAGGAAACAAGCAGGCCCTCCCTATGTAGCTATTTTGGTAGGTATGGGGTGCAAGTACAGGGTGGGCAGTTTGGTTTCAGCACGCACGTGCCAAAACCAGGAGCTGCTGTAAGCCTGAAGCACGAAGCTGTGGAAAAGGTACCGACTTCGATAATCATTCATTCGGGGTTCTTGCCTGTCAAGTATGTTTACATGGTGCGTCCGTTGACAGGGCAAAGGGATAAAATCAAGGCTTCAAGGCCTCTGTGGCCCGCTCCAAGCCATTATCATGAGAAAGCCAGCACGGGTATGGGTTGGGGTATCGGTGAATGGGACGGGTTTTGAATTCTGCATCTGGGCGACGTTTGGTGAACAAGAATGCAGGTTTTGACACTTGCACAGCTATAAGTAAGCTAAGATTGTGGGTCGAACCAGAGGGCTTGATTTGAACAGCACTTCTGAGGAAAGTAATTCTGCATCATGCCGCTGCCCACCCCACCCCACGCATCCTTTCCCCTGCCACATGTGCACATGCCCTCGCCTACATGGCCGCAGCGCGCCGTGAGCAGCTGCATGTCTCCGCTCATGGCTCCTCTGGCCGCCAGCTCCAAGGACTCCATCGACTCGCTTGTGGCCAGACTGCTCACGTCACTCACCAAGGGAAAGACATACGGAGAAAGGTGCGAATGATCACGACTTCATTCTTGCATCAACAGCCGTCTGGGCGTGTTGCTGTCTGTTGCTCCTTCTTGGACGTTCTTTTTTCTCCTCGGTCTGTTGACTCTTTCGTTCTTCATGCGTGCTCTCCTGATTCCCACAGCCTTTTCCCGGCCATTGGCGCCGGCTCACCCACTCAGGACTTGCTGCCACTTACGTACAGCTGCTGACCTCTCTCCACTCGCAGCTTGTTGCCCGTTTGTTCCCAGGCGGGGTGCTGCGTTTGGCATAGCTGGTCTGGTAAAGGGCCTTGGCATCATGAGCATGAAGAACTGCGGGATCATGGATGCACTCAAGACAGCAGTGGAGGACAAGAAGGAACCGGCAGCTAGAGAGGTAGGGATACAGGAGAATAGGAGTGTGATGTATGTTGTTACATCTGTTTCGTCCGACACGTCAAACAGAAGATGGGTCAAGTGTCATCATGCTTGCGCATTGCAAAGGATTACATTCGAGACCCCCCTGACATCATCTGGATTTGAACCTAGGTCTGTCACTTTACATGCCAGAACGTGTGTGGGGGTTTAACAAGCGGTAGGCGAGGCCATCTCCAAATGGTTACAGAGTCCTGAAGTGAGTGAAAGTGCTGAGTGGTGTTGTCATGGCAGGTAGCAGCCAGTTACTTTTTAATCTCATCGGTTTCAGCTTCATATGGCCGAATTCCTGGTCAAGCTGTGTGCTGTGACATTGCGGCCTCATGATGCATATGAATGCTGGGCAAGGTTATGAGGTCTGTTCTCAGATAGTTCTACAGACAATTGCCAGCAGCAGAGCCTGACATGTGACCCTGCTGGTTGTGATTGCACCTCGAGCCCCGCTTGTTCACTTCCTGTTGCTGCAGGGCGCCCTGCTGGCTTTCGAGTGCCTGAGCGACAAACTGGGCAAGCTATTCGAACCGTGAGTAAGCAATGCCACATGCATCACATGGGTCTTGCACATCAGGTCAGGGCAATCAGTCGACACCGAACTAGCAGGTCTTGCCTTGTACGATGTTCTGAGTGCCTGAATATTCATCTTGACTCTGGCCGCAATCACTGGTGTGAACAAGACATTGCCCCGTTGCCATGTCTTGTTCAGGTACATCATCTACATCCTGCCGCTTCTCCTCAACTGCTACGGAGACACAGTGCCACAGGTACGTTTTCGATTGTGCAGCTCATAAGCTGCCCCGGTAGGGAAAGTGCAGGGCAATGCAAGGCCACATACGCAAGGCCTTCAAGTGACAATTTGAAGGCGACATGTGTGGGTTCCAAGGCGCCAGGGCTTTCGGGCAGACAGCTTGGTTCAAGGCGCCAGCGTTTTTCTAATGTTCGCTCGTGCAGGTCCGAGCGGCCACAGAGGACGCAGCGAGGATGATCATGGGGCAGCTCACTGCATCCGGTGGGCAGGCGTGCACAGAGCTAACAACTGGTCACAAGAGCCCAAACAATACAATTCGGTTCACATTTGCTAAATCACCCAGTCACTTGAGCTGTGCGACACGCCTGATTGTGTCAGCATACACCACTCACCACTGATGTGGTGCATTGATTTCCAAGTAGCCACAGTATCACTTCCCGATGAATGTGTGACCACATCCCTTACCATCGCATCACGGCATCACTTCCTGGTATGTTTGTGTTCCTGCGGCACAGGTGTCAAGCTTGTGCTTCCCTCATTGCTCAAGGGCCTGGAGGACAAGGTAGGGCAGGGGCAGGACTATGCTCATTTGAATTACAACGGAACATCGCTCCGGGCAAACTCATCTGCACCCTGCTGGTTCTCGCGTCATCGCACAGCATAGGTTAGGGGGTTAGGGTTAGGGTTAGGGTTAGGGTTAGGTTAGGGTCAGCATGTGTGCAAAGGGCAGTGTTGCAAGATGCTGGCAATGCAACCCATGGTCACAGTCCCGTACACGATGCCGCGCAAACGTTCGTGCGCTAGCCAAGCTCTGCATTTAGTCTTGCGTGACGACTTGCCATCACCGTCCTTCGCCCCTTTCCCTGTAGGTTTGGCGCACCAAGCAGGGCAGTGTTCAGCTGCTGGGCAGCATGGCGCACTGCGCGCCCAAGCAGCTGGGCAGCTGCCTGCCCACCATCGTGCCCAGGATCAGCGAGGTGCTCTCAGACCCGCACCCCAAGGTCCAGGCAGCGGCCAATGAGTCACTCAAAGAGGTGGAAAAGGGCTGGGGTTGGGTTGCGGTTGGCGGCTGGCGGAAGGCGAATGCAGGGTGTGCGTGTATTGTTTTACACCAGAAGCGTTCTCCTACTCTATAGAGTACTCTATAGAGATTGGGGCTGGCCTGAGACAAGGTCAAGTGATTGCACACTGACTAAACGCTCACTGAGTTGATGGCTCGGCCTGTTCGCCAGACACAGTTGAATTGTCATTTGACCTGTAGTTGGTCACATTGCAGCTGGTCATTTTGTGGTCGCCGGGCGTGGTTAGACACTGCTCACTTGTGGTTAGTGTAAGTTGACTCCCACAGCAAGTCGTCAGGTCTATAGCACTGGTTCAACTCCTGCGCTGCCTGGCTGCCTGCAGATCGGCAGTGTGATCCGCAACCCCGAGGTGTCGGGCCTGGTGCCCTCGCTGATGGCGGCCATTGCCGACCCTAACGCGGCCACACGCGCAGCGTTGGACGTGCTGCTGGAGACTGTGTTCGTGAACACCATTGACGCGGCATCGCTGGTGAGCGGGGGGTACCTTGTGGGCGTGCGTGCACGGGTATCAAGCCTCGAATGGGTGGTATGGGTTTTCAGTGGTGAGGGGATGCATACAGGATGCAAGGGCATCAAGCCCGGGCATGGCGAAATTGCAATTCAGGTGGGACCTGCAATGCACAATATCACAGACGCAAGGAGTGAGGAACTGATGTTTGGGAGACTACCAGGCCTCAGCGGCCAGGTTTTTGTCTGAGGATGTGTCTGCACCTTTCTAGTCGGTGCAACACATGTGGGCCTGACATTGGCGGAACACTGAGACTGACACCTGGGCTGATGCGGCTGAGCACCCGGGCTACTGCGGCTGAGCACACTCTGTTCTGACAAAGGCTTTGCGTGGAACGGTATCAGGTCTGAAGGGCCAGGAATTTGCCTCAGGATGCGACACATGATGGGCCTGGCATGCTAGTGGTACAATGCGTTGGGCACTGTGACTAAGCACATGATTTGGTGCTGTGTGCTGCAGGCCTTGATCGTGCCCGTGATCCACCGCGGGCTGCGTGACCGGACGGGCGACACCAAGAAGCGTGCAGCGCGCATTGCGGGCAACATGGCGTCACTGGTCAACGACCCCAAGGTGAAGCGACCAGGAATAGGGCCAGGGCAACAGGCCGTTGCGTAGCTGATATCATGCCTTCCCCATTCGATCAACAGACATGCTCATGCGTCAGCAATGATCATCGTTTCTTACCAGGTATCGGTATAAGGCAATTGGCAGTCACTATTCGTGGTTCGCCAGACATGCTGAACTGCCACATGCTGAACTGCCACTGCTTGTGCGTTCAACAAAAGCATGCTTTGCTGGTAGACTGCCATCGACCTGCTGATGCTGTAATTGTTGCTGCTGCGAGTGCTGTGCTTGTAATCCTGAAGTCTGGACATAGGTCTGGCAGAGCTGTCTACCCTGGTCCCTCGTTGTGCAATCGCCTGCATGTTTGCACACGTTGTGCAATCGCCTGCATGTTTGCACACGTTGTGCAATCGCCTGCATGTTTGCACACGTTGTGCAATCGCCTGCATGTTTGCACACGTTGTGCAATCGCCTGCATGTTTGCACACGTTGTGCAATCGCCTGCATGTTTGCACCCGTTGTGCAATCGCCTGATTCGCTGCCCTACCCATGTTCGCACACACCTGATCCTCTCCATTCCTTGCATGTGCCTCTGTATGTCTCAGGACATGGTTCCGTACGTTCCCATGCTTCGGCCCGAGCTCCAGAAGGCGCTGGTCGACCCCCTGCCCGAGGTCAGGGCCATGGCAGCCAGGGCCATGGGATCGCTCATGCAGGTGAGAGACATGTGGTGCCTGGTTTTGGAAGGATATCGAGGGCTGATGTCATACAAGGTGTTCACAGCCTGCCCTTGCTTACTAGACTTGACGTTCATGACACGACAGCCTGACCGTGTACGCGCCTGTTGTTGCGCTCCCTGCTGTGACGCCCGAGACATGCATCATATCATAATCAGATCTGTAGCAAGTGACAAAGAAGCATTGATTGGGCGTACAGTGCTGTGCCTGAAGCAAGTGAACAAAGAAGCATTGAATGGGCGTACAGTGCTGTACCTGAAGCGAGCCCTTTGCATTGATGCACCCAAAGCGCCGCAGCTCGAATGCGATTTGGCAGGCGCCCTGCCCTGTCTACCTGACACACACTTGACGTGTTGTCTGGTCTGGTCTGGTCTGGTCTGGTCTGGTCTGGTCTGGTCTGGTCTGGTCGGTCTGGTCTGGTCTGGTCTGGTCTGGTCTGGTCTGGTCTGGTCTGGTCTGGTCTGGTCTGGTCTGTGTTACCTGAAGCAGCTGAGACAATTCCTTGTTTTGCCAGACGACCTGCCCTGTCATCTGACACATCTGGCACATCCTGCCGTCTTGCCCCTGTGGTCCCAGGGCATGGGCACTGAGCAGTTCGGCGACCTGGTGCCCTGGCTCATGACCACACTGCGATCGGACTCGTCGAGCGTGGAGAGGTCGGGGGCGGCGCAGGTGGGGTGGAAAGGCTGGTTTAGGTCAGCCTATGGTGCAGTAAGGGTGGGGTAGGTGTGCGTGTCTGCACGAGCTGACCGACATTTCATCTAATTTTCTCAGCGGCCTTCAGCCCAACTGTCAACCAGGCATATGTAATCTTGGCTTATTTTGCCTTGTCCAGTCAACCTTTTTGGTGTATGCACTCCAGATCTTCTGACTACTCAGATGCAGCCAGTGCATTTCCAAGGCAACTGCTCAAGCCTTACCTCAAGCTTGTTTGCACCCGGTCAATAAGAGCCGCGTGTGTCTTGTGCGCAGGGTTTGGCTGAGGTGCTTGCTGTGCTCGGTCCCAACCACCTAGAGGCCCTTCTGCCCGACCTGCTGGCCGGGTGCGGGGACAGGGCCAGTCCCTCTGCCAGGGAGGGGCACCTGGTGCTGCTGCACTACCTGCCTGTCACGCTAGAGGTCGAGTTCCAGAGATACCTGGGAGTGAGTGAACAGGGGGTCAAGGGGGACAGGTTACTAGGACATCAGAGGACGGGATTTGGGAAAGGGGCGGGAAGGGATTTCAGATGTACCTGGGTATGAAAGCAAATGACCTTTGACAGCGGAGAACTGATGTTGGACAGGGCACCAGGCACCGGATATCAGCATGGAAACCTGTTGGAAAGGCTCCAGAATGGGGGCGACGGGTGGCCGACTGTGAGGCGGTGAGCGGAATTAGGCACACAGGCTGAGCGCGGAAGTCTTAGCATAAGAGGATCTCACAAAGAAGTGGACTCAGTTTTGGATTGTGGAAAGTGAACTGAAGGAACAAGGTTGGGCTGGGAGAGCAGAGACTTGAGCTTGCGTGCTGGCGAGCCAAGCACAGAAAAGTTCCCCTGTCACAACTTCATGGCGTGTGTTTGGCTATCGCTGTGCGTATGATGACCTGCTGATTCTGCAGTGGTGGTGTAGACACGAGGTTGATGTGCGCATGATGATATGTCAACTTTGACCGCGCCCTGCAGCGTGTCCTGCCCGCTGTGCTGGACGGTCTGTCGGATGAGAGTGAGGGAGTGAGAGATGCAGCGCTGGCAGCCGGTGAGCAGAGGGTCAGGCACATGTCGCTTAAGGTTAGGCACATGTCAGGGTCAGGCACATGTCACTTAGGGTTAGGTACATGTCAGGGTCAGGCACATGTCACTTAGGGTTAGGCACATGTCAGGGTCAGGCACATGTCACTTAGGGTTAGGCACATGTCAGGGTCAGGCACATGTTGCTTAGGGTCAGGCACATGTTGCTTAGGGTTAGGCACATGTCAGTTAGGGTGAGGCACATGTCAGGGTGAGGCACATGTCAGGCAGACGATTGTAGCTCGATAAATGACACAGTACTTGTTTGTGAGCCTGGGCCTGCAACAGGCAACCAGAGAAATGAAATGCAGGTATGGGAACGCATTTGTCCTGAGGTTCGACTCATCCCAAGTCTCATGCCATGGATGGCTTCCGAGCGTTTGTCTACAGCACCTAAGGACTTTTGTACACTACGCTCGATCTTCTATATCGGTGCTTTCCTTTCAGGTCGCATCCTTGTTGACCACTACGCCACCAGCGGGCTGTCCCTGCTGCTGCCCGCCATTGAGGAAGGCATCTTTGGCGACAACTGGCGCATCAGGCAGTCATCGGTCAAGCTACTGGGCAAACTGCTGTTCAAGGTGCGGCAGACATGGAGTGATGAATTTTGGACTGACATGACAGCACTTCAAGGTGTGGCTCAGGAGTGAGCTCACCTCCATGTGCAACTGCCAGTTAGAAACCCTCTAGTGTACGGCCAGTTTTAATCACCTGACTAGGTGTAGCTGTGTGAACTGGGATGCGAACTGGTTGCACCGATATATACCGATGCCTGAATGTGTGCTGTAGCGTGGCTACGTCATCGGCAGGCCGTAATTCTGCTCATGTGGTCTCATTTGTGCATGCAGGTTGCGGGCACCACGGGCAATGTTGTGCTGGATGGTGGAAGCGACGACGAGGTAGGGCATGGCACACATGCAGACAACACATGCTAAACACTTCAAGTCCATTACAATGGTGTGTCATGCCCGCAGCAGCATGTTTGAGTCTGAAAGCGAGCGCAGCTGCTGTGCTTGTGCGGTGTGCTTTACACATCATCAAATAGGATACCAACGATCTGCTACAAAGCTTGATCACGGGCTCCCCCTTGCTTTTTGACTGTTGTTGCCTTGTTTGCGGTTGCGGTACGTTTCTGTCTGTTGCTCATCCAATGATTTGCAGCCAAAGCATGGCCATGGTGTCCTGCTGTCAGTCACATGTCACGTCACGTGTCTGTGTGTGTGCCAGGGTGCTGCCGAGGAGAATTACAACGAGGCCATCATCATGGCCCTGGGCATGGAGCGGCGCAATGAGGTGCTGGGCAGACTGTACATGTGCAGGTGAGGCAAAGTGTGACACCATCAGGGCGCAGGTGGCTGATGAAACACAGAGGCACAGCAACCAGGCTCTCTCATCCCTTTCCAGCTCCCCCAGCTCGATTCCTCCTTTGTGGTTCAGACTTGGGTCGTCATGTCTGCGTACTCGTGGGTCGTCATGTCTGCATCGTCGTGGGTCGTCATGTCTGCGTACTCGTGGGTCGTCATGTCTGCGTACTCGTGGGTCGTCATGTCTGCATCGTCGTTGGCTCTTCCTTTGACGTGCGAGCGTTCTTGCCTTAAATGCCTTTTCTCTTTTGAAATGAGGGTGCTCACCACACACATGACAGTGTACTGAGCCGGTGCATGAACAGATGACTGGCACATGGCATGCCAGTGCTGATGAAGCCTCCACATGTGCGTTGCCTCTCTCCGTGGCCCAGGTCTGACCCGCAGTACCCGGTGCGCACGGAGGCGCTGCACGTATGGAAGAGCGTGGTGCCCAACACGCCGCGCACCCTGGGCCAGCTGCTACCCACACTCATGGCGCTGGTCATCGAGTCACTGGCGTCAGACACCGAGGACAGGCAGCAGATGGCGGGGAGGTGAGAGAATGTGACATGCGTGGTTGACACTCCAGCGGGTTGATTGTGCTGGTTACTTGGCATACAGAGTTGAATTTGGTGCCAGGACGTGTGCCTGGCCTAGTTAACATGTCAACTACAGCAACTAAGCAACTACAGCAAGTACTACAGGTTGTGTTGGACTGCTGGTTGGGATAGCATTGTCAACACAGCATGTGTGTGTGTGTCCGTTTCAGGTGTCTGGGCGAGCTGGTGCGAAAGCTGGGCGACCGCGTGCTGGGCCGTATCATTCCCATTCTGGTGAAGGGTGTCACTGCACCGGCAGTGTCAACAAGGCAGGGCGTGTGCCTGGGCATGAGGGAGGTGAGCATACAGGGGTGGGGATAGCGTGGTTGATAAAGTGCATCAAACGGGTGCTCCAACTTGTCTGGTGACACTCATTTGGTGTGAGTCCCATGGGCATCCAGGCAAAACGCATGGGGCCACCTCAGAAGGGGCGAACGGCATCGCAAGAGGCCACATCGGCCACGACAGAGCAGTACTTCTTTGCGCATCTCATCGGACTGTTTTGGACTGCTCAGTACTGGTACCAACAGTGTTGTAGTATCCGTCACCAGAGCTGCTTCACCAGCGAATCAAGGTCCTGCCTGTTTCCTTGCCCTCTGCCCACCAGGTGCTAGACAACATCGGACGGCAGCAGTTGGCCGAGATCCTCACGGACGTACTGCCTGCAGTACAGGTGAGACACGTGCTGTGCACGCTACATCTTCGTTTCTGCAGCGAGTTGGCAACCTTGCCATGTGGCAGGTGCACGTGGTATGTCTTGGGCGCCGACTGCTTATCATTTCTCTTACAGGCGGCCTTGTCATGTCTCTGGCCACCTGGCTAGTCACCGACTCCAGCAACTGCATTATTGCATGTGACAATCAGCTGAGTCATGTTGGCAAGACAAGTGCTCATCATGCCTCCAGCTGCTTCTCATGCCTCCAGCAGGCCCCGCATGATCACTTCCTGCAACCTGGCTGTCCGTTTGAAACCACCTCCAGCTGGTGTAGTTTGCAAGGTTGCCGTAGCCCGTGTTGTCCCAGGCCGCCCTCCTGCTGTTCATTTGGTACCAATCCAGCACGTGCAACACATCTGAGTGCCCCATCATGGGTTGCCGTTGGTTGCCATTGCATTGTTATCGTCCCACACCGTGTAACTCATTTGGAGCCGACTTCAGCAGAAGACTCATTGTGAAGGCAATTTATTTGATTGCCATTGCCCGTCGCCCCTGTTTTTCCACATTTGGCTGCCTTGTCATATCGTGCCACCTTGCGGTTCGCGATTGCAGCACGTGCAATGCAATTGATTGCCATTGCCGCCTGTGCTTTCCCCCAGGCTGCGTTGTGTGACGAGGATGCTGGGGTGCGGGAGGCAGCGGGCGCCGCCTTTAGCATCATGTTCCGGGGCGGGGCGGGCTCGGCCGTGGACTCCGTGGTGCCCTCCATGCTGGAAGGTGAACAGGCTATGCTGAAGTCACATTGTCTGTGTGGTTGCAAGGATGACCCTAAGGTGGTTGCCCATGTGGGCTGCTGGTAGTACGGACAACGTCACAGGACATGGCAGGGCCTTGGGCACCGCCCTGACCCGAAATAAATCAACAAGATTACTCAGAGATCACACCAAGGGGGTGCACATGCACCACTGCAGCTAGCATGGGGGAATAGTACGTCAGGGGAGCCGCTATAGGATACGGAATGGGCACCGACCTGACCGACCCCAAGCCATAGCCCTGGCTGCTACTTCACCCAACAGAATGAAGGTAGCCTGAACAGCGTGCTTGAATTATTTGCAAACTCGATCTTGCCCTCTCTGTGCAAGTGTGCACAGGTACTTTTGGATCAACTTGACCATGACCTTCCCCTCACGCACCCATGCAGGCCTGGCCGTTTCCTCCAAGTACCATGAGAGCGTGGAGGGCCTGCGGGTCATCCTGGGTGTCAGGCCGCAGATGCTCAACTCGGTGCTGCCTAAGCTAGTCAAGCAACCGCTGCAGGTGAGAGCGGCTGATTGTGGCCCGGGTGTGACCTTGCCGAGTTAGTGTGTGAGTACTGTGGCTGCAACTCAAGCTGCAAGACGTCCTTGGCGTTCATCTGCCCTTTGTTCCCGTTCAGCAAGGGTGAAAACGTGTTGTCATTGGTGCTTGACATTGTGCTCTTATAGCTTGGGGAAAGCAGCACTATGTCACTCGTTGGCCACACCTCCAGTTGCTGCTGGCCACTTCAACGCTGTACTGGTCAATCATTCCTGCATGTGGGTACATTGGGAGCACGTCTCAGCGGTATCTGATGGCATAGGCAGCCATGAGCATTACAAAGCATGCCCGGAGCATCTCAATTAACACCAAGCGAAAAATGGTCGCAGACAGTGACCTTATCCCACTGGTATTCCTATAACACAAAGCAGAGTTCTATAACACCAAGCGTGATGAAGCACCAGACAGTGGCCGTGTTTTTTCACGCTTCCATGCTGTGCAGTTGCATGCACTTCACGCGCTGCGTGAGCTGGCGGGCGTGTCCAGCCCCGTGCTGCAGCACCACACCCGCGCGCTGTTCCCGCCACTGCTTACTCTCGCCAACCGGCCGGAGGCGGGAGAGAGGGAGGCGGCGGCTAGGGAGGCTCTCACCGCTCTGGCTGCAGCTGTGCCGGTAAGAACGGCTACAATAGTGGAATGGGGGATCACAATGGTGGCTGAGTTTTCAGGTCTGATGGAGGGAGTAGTGGCCTTGCTTCACCTTTCTGCATGCGCAATCTCCTGTGTTAGCGAGCTACACATCACATTGTGTCGGTTTTGATCAGCCCGTGTTTACATCAGGAAAGCCGTCACATCACGTTGCCCTGACCTAAGCACAAATACTCTAAACAATACTCTAAACAAGCAAGAAAACCAAACGAGCCCTTGCCTGTGCTGTCTGCAGGAGGAGGGCGTTCACCTGCTGCTGCAGGAGCTGCGCAAGTCCCTCGAGGAGCCGAGCAGGCGCAGGGCCTCGGCCGACCTCATCGCGGCGTATGCAGCGGCGCGTAAGGGAGCACCGGAGCATGTGCTGGAGTTCCTGCCCCAACTCTTGGACGTGAGTGCTCTTGTGACTGCACCCAGTCAGAACTGGCGCACCCAATTGGGGTTACAAGACCAGGGTTGCTGCACAAGCTTCTGCGTTTTTTGTTTACGATGCTGGGATGTGCTGGCTGTCACGTGAACGCATGTTTGCAACTCGCATCCGAATACCTGATTCAGCGTCACGCTTGTCTTTGTTTGCTGCTGACCTTGTCTTGCTTGTGTGCCACGGCTGCTGGAACCGCTGGATTCGCTGCCTTCATACCCCTGGCTGAAATGCATTGCGCAGTCTCCACTTGGCTGCTGTTGTGTGTCTGTGGGATCTCGATGCAGCCATTGCTCTGCAGTCGCTCGTGTCATTGTTTTCGCTTCAGATCGCTGCCCGCATACCCCCTGGCTCCAGCACATTGCACAATCTCCAGGTCGCTGACATTGTCCGTGGGACCTACTATCGGGCTGGTGTTGTCATGGCTGATGTCTGTGCGACCTGCTGTTGGTCTGCTCTGCAGTCGCTCGTGTCGTTATTTGCTGAGAACGACATGGAGGTGGTCACTGCCTGTTGGCGTGCCGTCGAGGCCTTGGCCGCCCTGGTGCCCAAGGAGGACGCCGGGGCCTACGTGAGGTGTGTCAAGGAAGCGGTGGCCACGGCTAAGGTGAGAGCGGCGTTAAGGAACAACAGATTAGGCCACGTGTCTTGAGGCACCAGTAGAGCAGGGATAGCGTTGTGCATGTGTTGCCTTTGCCTCCAGAGTTGCCTCCAGAGTTGTGCCTGTGTCCCCCGTGTCTAGTCTTACGAAGGTTATGAGGCCTTGGGTTTAGAATGTCGCAAGCGCTTCGTCTTAGTTTGCACCAGAGCAGGGCTGGATTAGGTATGCATGATCTGACGGTTTTCTGCTCAATCCCACGGCTTGTTGTCTTGTCTTTCTAAGGTTATGAAATTCTGGATTAGCTCAGTCTTGAATTGCAGTAGAGCAGGGCTGGATGACGTGGGAATGATGGGTTGGCTTCTCCCTCAATCCCACGGCTTGTTCTGGTTGTTGCGCAGGAAACCGAGCGGCGCAAGCGCACCGGCAAGGCGATCCTTGTGGCCGGGCTGTGCCTGCCCAAGGCCCTCAGCCCGTTGCTGCCCATCTACCTGCAGGGGGTGCTACAGGTGGGCACGAGGGGGGCTGCGCAGAGCGATGCAAGCAGCTGAGCGCGTGAACACCGGTACTTTTTCACCGGAACTTTTTTTACTTTTGTTTTTGGGCACCACAAGCGGGTTGGTTGCAAGGAAATACTTTGGAACATCAAGTCTCTTGAATCGGATTATGTAGAAACCATGTCTGTGTGTCTCAGGGCGCGAGCACCGAGGTGCGTGAGATGGCCGCCGAGGGTCTGGGCGAGCTGGTGGCCGTCACCAGCGAGGAGGCGCTCAAGCCCTACGTGGTGCAGATCACGGGCCCGCTCATCCGCATCGTGGGGGACCGGTTCCCGTCACAGGTGAGAAGAAGGGCAAGGGAGTGGCACAGTGTGTGTATGTTTGAAAGGACCAAGGCAAGACAAGACGTCGTCCTGTGCACGCCAAACGGGGAGTGGAATGTCATGGAAGGACTGAGTGGGGCTGCAAGGCCCGGATATCATTGTTGTGATGCAGGTTTCAAGGAACATGAGCTGCATGCGCTTTTCCATGGCAGTCCACGCCTGTCAACTCTGCATAGCACCCATCATGTTTCATGCCATTGTTCAGTGCCCTCGAGTCTTTTTCGTGAAATTGATGTGATCTTGTGTTGTCCCTGGCTCTGCCTGCTTTCCAGATCAAGGCCGCTATCCTTCTGACCCTTGGGGTGCTCATTGGCAAGGCGGGTGTGGGCCTCAAGCCCTTCGTGCCGCAGCTGCAGACCACCTTCCTCAGGTGCCTGGCAGACCCCGCAGGTGGGTCAAAGAACAAGGGCAGGAGAACCGGGACTAGGGTTAGGGATAAGGTTGGGTCCAAATTTAGGGTTGTGGTTGGGCTTAGGTCTGATTTTAACACTACAGCTGGCCAGGAAAGGAAAGAGAAGGAGAACCTCGGCATTGTGTACAGCAATCCAAGCGTGCAGGCGACTGCTAGGCAGCAATCAGAGGCAGCACCTTACGCGGACTCACACTAAGCCAAACCGTCCTGGCTTCCTATGTACAAGCCTTTGCCAAAACGTCACGCTTCTTGTCTAGCTTTGTTGCACATTCTAAACATCTTGAACCGCAATTATTATCTGCAGGTCTTGCTCTTCCCCTCTGTCGTCAGGCCTGTAGCGTCCACCCATCAACATTAATGCTCCACCCCTTGGCTTAGGCAGACCCTCTGAAGGGTAGCACTTCTACTATACGATTCTACTTTGCACTTCTACACTTCTACTACACTTCTAGCTTTGCACAACATATCACTCGGCGCGTTCACGCAGCAACTGCCCCAGTTCACGTATCCTTACCTTCGCCTGCGCTCCACCACACCCCCACCTCTCGCCTTGCTTTCAGACACCGTGCGTGCTCACGCCGCTGCCAATCTGGGTGAGCTGTCCCGCATGAGCCCGCGCGTGGAGCAGCTGGCGACCGAACTGGTCACTTCAGCTCGCACAGCTGATGCACAGGTACGGGGGAGGTCACTTGCAAGGGAGGGGGTCCAGGCATACGGTTGGCACAACTGTTGCTGCATGCATGGCAATGTTGCTAGGGTGCATGGAAATCTCCTTGAAACAGCTTGCAAGGGTGCTCAGAGTTTTGGCTCACCTCTCTTTGCCTGTTGTTAATTTGTTGCCAGTCATGATAACCTGATGCCAGCCATGATGCCAAGGTGGTGGAATTAAGATAGGGACAATATAGGGATGAATGACATATGTGTCTGTGCACCACATTCTTCCCAGGTCCGTGACTCTTACCTGTTGGCTCTGCGGGGTCTGCTGCTGGCGAGTGGCGAGCGCCTCAGTGCCGCAGTCAGCGCCACACTTGGTGACTCGCTCAGAGACATGGCAAAACTAGCAGCCGGTGAGTGTGGGTGTGGGTGTGGTGAGGGGGTGAATGTGGGTGTGGGTGTGGTGAGGGGGTGAGTGTGGGTGTGGGTGTGGTGAGGGGGTGAGTGTGGGTGTGGGTGTGGTG
>QAXH01000862.1:0-23722 GCA_004335635.1 Chloromonas sp. AAM2 | reverse complement strand
GAGTGTGGGTGTGGGTGTGGGTGTGGGTGTGGGTGTGGGTGTGGTGAGGGGGTGAGCGTGAGGCTTTTTTATCACACTGGGGCGTACCAGAACAGAAGAGGACTTGGGCTGACCATTTATCTAGAATACCCAACCGCTTCAGGCGCTTTCAAGATATTAAACAAGATGTTGCATGCATGGGGGTGACCTGGGATTGCTTGGCTCATGTTGGTTGGCTGGTGCAGGGTTAGTAACCCCAACCCTAACCCTAACCCATCTTTGCTGCAAGATGTTCACTGACTCAATTGCTGTTGTGTGCCTGTCCAGGTGATGACGACAAGATGCGACATGCACTGGCGGGCTGCTTGGGAGCACATGCACGGTGCGGCCACGTGTTCTAGTGATAGGTTTATGATCGCGCTGGTGCAACCTACTCATCAACTTGCCACACCACTGCTTGCGTACATGCAACACCCCAGCAGCTGGACACAGCAGTTCTCACCTCAGCTGCACCGGTTCTATATGCAATCCAAGACTCCCCAAGCAGGGCCAAGCACACACATTCACAACGGCGCTTTTTGCGTTAGGAACCCGACTCTGAAACTGACTTTGGTTTCAGCGTGAAGCCTCAACAACTGGACACACCAGCCTTGACCATAACCGCACTCATCATCATCATCACATAGCTTATCATGGTTCAGCCCACGATACCGCAGGGCCAACCAGCTAGGCGCTCAGCAGCAGCCAACATCACCATCCTGAACAAAGCATGAGCACGCCTCCAAAAACAAGCACATGCAAGGTTCAGAGTCCTCTGGAAGGGCCAACCGCACTGGTCAAAATCACTGCAGAACCATGCACACGTTTCTTCGCCGCCCAACCAATCGCAGCTGCTGTTGCATTCTGGGTAGATCGAGTCTGGAACAGCTCACAAACTGGATCTACTGCAAGCATCGGCAGCTCCAGTCCATGCAAGCTGTTGACACATGCTCAGACCCCATGTCTTGTCTGTCCATGCAGGCATGCGGGTGAGGATCAGCTCAAGGCCACCCTCACATGGGGTCCCCTGTGCCCCTCGCCCCAGACCCAGGACAGGCACTTGCATGGTGAGACATGGAGAGGAAGGGCCGACTGGCAGAGGTTAGCAGGTTAGCAGATGTGTGAGGGGAACTGTTCAAGGGAAATTGTTGCAGATCACCATCAACATGCACCTGGGCGGTTGACATGCCATATGCCACAAGCCAGCTGCCGCTGCTGTTTGTAACTCGTGACTGTGTGGCACCCCAGATCACGGTGTTGCCTCCGCCGTCCCCAGCCCATCATGTGTTCGCATGTCCAGTCATTCTGATGCTTCTGCAGCGGACACCCATGCTTGCCTGCACCCACTCTCATGCCATGTGTGCTCTGCCCCGCAGCGTGTGTGCTTGCGACTGTCATGGGCTCAGCGGGCGCGCGGCTGCAGGGGGCAGGCCTGGTAGCACCTGCAATGGAGGCGATCACACGGTGAGCCCAGGCCAGGGTAGGGTGAAGCATGTGATGATGACACGGTGGTAATCTGGACGCCGGCGAACAACGGAACACACGGAAAGATCAGACAGGTGTGGTTTTGCTCATACCCAGGACTTCCCTTCAACGTGGCTCTGCTCAGAGCATCCCTTGAACGTACTGCATGTGCTGTGGGCTGCAGTCAAACTACAGGCGTGGAATGATGACCGCATCCGCATTCCCCTTTCAGCTGGGTGTCCTACATGGCGCATGTGCATCTAATCTACACGTGAATCCACGTGATGCCTGTGCCTGTGCACGTGCAGGTATTCGCGAGATCCTGGTGTGGAGTTCAAGGTGGCAGCGGGTCGGGCAGCAGCCCGGCTGGCGGCAGTGCAGCCCTCAGTGCTGGCAGGTGAGCAACCCTAACCAGCTGGCTAGCTTATGAAAACTTTTGGCCAGGAGGCTCTCGCTGCCCTGTCCTCTCAGCTGCACTTCCCATATTTCACATTCTGTCATGTTTCTTGTGCTTTTCTGGTTTGAGTCAGATGGGAGCCAACCCTAGACAGGCTAGCCCGAGAACTCCTGCCTGGAAGCTCATCCCAAGTCTCGGTCCACAAGTTTGACCTGTTGTCCCACCTTGCCTGTCCTGTTAGCTGTGCATTCCTTATTGGCTGTGTGGTACGTGGTTGTGTGCTGTTCACTCAGGTGCATGCAGCGTGTTGAGCTCGCTGCTTGGTCCCGACCAGTCGGGTGAGGTGCAGCGGCAGGCGCTGCTGGCGGTGCGGCGCATGTCGGCAGCGCTCACTAACACAGGGCACCCCGAGGCAATGGAACCACACCTGGCCATGGTCGTACCGCCCATGTGCGCAATTGCATCAACAACGTCAGGTGAGATAGCTGCCAACTGGGACATTACTGCCACTGCTACCAACGGACAGGCTAGGACAGCATCATTGGACTTGTGCCTTGGATTCAAAGCTAAGCAGCTTGAGCATGGACACCTGCTGATCTGACAAGCAGACACTACTACAGCACGGTTGGACACAACCTGTGCTTTTGGGGCCACTGCGTGCAGGCCAATACTAGATGATCTGCATGCTCCACTGAGCACGGTCGGATGTTGTGTTGTGAAAACTTGGAACCTCGCTTTTCTCAACAACTGACAGAGTCATACGACACGCAGCACTGCATGAGGGATTGAGCTGGAGCATGCCCGAACGTTCAGCGCTTGTTTGGGTTGCTCTAACCTTTCAAATGCATGTGATTTGTCCCCTGGTTTGCTACAGGTCCCACAAAGGTGACATGCGAGCTCTCTCTTGCAAAGGTGCTGCAGCTGGACCATGGAGGGGCATCAGAAATGGCTCTCAAGTACCTGGCAACAGGTAAGGATTACCGAACTGATCTCAACCACGTTGCGAATTGGGCGTTCGCGGGGACAAGAGGTTGTTTTGCGAATTGGGATTGTACAGATTGATAAACGTTTAGCCTGGTGTACAGCACCTGAAAAAGCCCTGGGGCGCCTGGAAAGGTTTCATTCATTGTCAGCCTGTCCCACCGGACCCAAGGCTGCACTTCAGTCGACCTAGGTGTCTGCCTCTGCAAAATTGTGTATCACTGTGCTCTGGTGCAGGTCCAGGGGCAATGGTGCGCAACACGCTGACAGAGTCCTTCATGCGCCGCGTCTCCAAGATGAGCGAGGACGATGAGCTGTTCGCACAGGAATTGTACTAGCCTGTCTCTGTCAGTTGCATGGGACCTGCTGCTTGAGTTAAACTTTGAAAGCAGTTAACGCGTTGATGGTATCTTCCGGCTGTTTTTGTGGCTGGTCTACTCCAGAAAGCACTACCAACTGTGTGGAACTGCGTTTTGTATTTCTCAATGTTCTTTATCAATGAATCGATTGCGGAAAAGAAAACGTGCATCTGAGGCAAAGGCTACCAGTCACTGAGGCAACCGGACAGTATATCAAGGACATATTACCTATGTAAGCAGGGTTTGCTCACGCTGAGCCACAAGCAGCTGGCTAACAGCGCATGTTTGGCTGTTTTTGGCTATTGTTCTGTCTATTAACCCCTTAGCATCGTGCAGGCCAGTACTGGATGATGTGCTTGCTGTACTGAGACACACGTGCAGTGACTTGCATACCATGACTTCTGTGACAAATGATGTCTGGCAATGCAAAAGAGAACGCGCAGAGGTAGATAACGGTGCAGCTAAACCAGATGGTTACAGCAGGTACTAAGCAGGCACTAGTTGTCATCATCAGGTTGGGTTCTGATTGTCAGAATCGCCATCTGCTGGACACGTGTCACGCAAGGGATTGGCAGGACGAGCGGAATGTCCACCGATGCTGCTTTCCTGGCATCAGTCTTGCGTGAAAAAAGAGCATGAAAACATGAAACTACAAGCAAGAGAATTGACGCTGGGGAACCAATGTGCAGAATGGGGTAGCATACTGACAGAGCAGATTTTGGTATAGTTTACTCAGGTATAAGAAAAGAAATGTCACTTTAAACCAAAACTCGGCAAACCAGGCTTTGCCCTTGAGCACAGATGGCATAGTCTATAGCCAGCTAGTATAGTCTATATATGGAGAGCACCTGTACATACACCGCCACAACAAATACTGGTCTCATCGTGTTTACTGTGCAAACATGGACAGCACTGACCCGCCAGGACGCACTCGTGACTTGCAGCATGACCTGACCTGCCTGTTGCATCTGACACCAAACAATGAAATCCCTACCAGCTGTCATGTACACAGTACGCCTGACTTCCGCCCGACATGCATCAGTTTAACGACATGATCATGAGCTTACCGTTACCTTCAGCTTCACTGTTAAATGATCAGTTTTTGGTTCTAAACCCAGTCAGCGCCTCTTGCTGCTCTTGTTTGTCGACAGAGAGAAGTGGCAATCAAACAGTCTCGTGCAATAAGCCTTTTGATGGCAGCTATAGGCGCTTAGCGGCCCCAGACGCTGCTCTTCTTGTGCAGCGGCAGTGCAGAATGAGTAGCGCCCTTGTTGGTGCGAGCTTCCCGCTCCTGCACGGTTTCAGAAGGCGCAGCCACACCACGCATGGCGGCTGCAGTGGCCACAGCAGCAGCAACCTCAGCGTCCACCTCGGCCGTGGTGCCGATGGGCAGCATGGCGTTCAGCTCTTGCAGCAGGTCGATGTTGGTGAGAGACGGCTTGGCCCAGCGATGATAGGTCTCAACAAAGCGAACTGCGCGCACCACACAACGAGGTGAGGTTGACACATGCGCCACTGCGCAATAACCCGTCACTGCAGTGTTGTAGCTGCCATCACCTCTCAAGACACGTCATCTATGAGAAAGCAAGTAGGTTACGTCACTATGCAACATTTCTCAATTCAAGCGTTGGAGCTGCTATGAACCTGACTGCACCAGTTCGAATAAAAGACAAATAGTCTAACAGCAGCTTCATGATGACAGAATCTCCAATCCATTCACAGATTGCAACATTCACGCCCTGTCTGTTTTGATGCGCCTCACCTGTGCCGCTCTTGTTCCGCATGACAATCGAGTTGGTTGTTGCGCCCCCCGAGTAGTAACGCACGCCCTTGAGCAGCTCGCTGTCGCTCACGCCCGTGGCGGCAAAGAAAACGTCCTCACCCTGTATGCGCAGCTCAGGGTATCAACTGATGGGTACAGTCAATCAACAGTTGCAAATTCCTTGTCACCTTGTTCCATTCCCTAGAGTTTGACACGGGCACTCTTGCCATGAACTTCTTGTATTCAACCTGCACCTGTGTGCCCAAACTGTGCCTTCATTCAATTGGTCAACTTGGCAGTTGCATGGAGGTATAGGCTGCGCAGGTCAAAATGCACGTCTTTGTAAAACGGCTCAGATGAAGCTCAGATTCTGGTCTCCTCACACACACACACACACACACACCTTGCACAGGTCCTCTGTTTGCAGGATGCGGCTGACGTCGTAGCCCGCCTCCTTGGCGCGCCGGGCCTCGTCGTCATTGCGCGGCCAGAGACGGCCCTGCAGGGACCCGCCCATGCATTTCAGAGCGGCAGCTGCACGCATTGAAGAAGCAGGCCAACGTCAAGGGAATCTCACGGTTACATGTAAGGGCTGGCTGCACATTGACGACAGTGTGCAGTCAAAATCAAGTTAGACTACTTGATCCAAGTTTCTGTTCTGTAAGCAGGTCTGTGCATGCCATTATTTGGTGGTGACAAATCAAGATCACACCGCACATGGACGAGTGCGACTCTGGTGTTGAGGCAAATGCTTGTCAAAACATCAGTCCCAAGATATTTAGTTCGTGGAGAAGCAGGTGAGTGAAGCGGCCTTCGACAAGTTCTTGAGGCGAGCAAATGCGGCTCAGCCTGACCTGCAATTACTCCCTCTGGCGTGCCACCAATGCCCATG
The DNA here is from genome assembly GCA_004335635.1 of Chloromonas sp. AAM2. NCBI lineage: Eukaryota > Viridiplantae > Chlorophyta > Chlorophyceae > Chlamydomonadales > Chlamydomonadaceae > Chloromonas > Chloromonas sp. AAM2. Next base: position 17,849 of record QAXH01000862.1, on the reverse strand, counting down.
AGAATGTCCACTGGGCCGCCCTCCTTGGCCACCTGCACACATGCACAGCACAGCCTGTTCTGTAGTGCATAATGTGCAAAAAGCAAGTGCAAGGTTGGCCCTAGAGACTTTTTGATTTGTAACTCCTAGCACAGCCTGCCCTTGCAGACAACATCATGCAAAGCTGCCCCATGAATTTCGGGCAAGATGACTTCGTCTGCTACTCATTGTCCACCCACCTCAATAGCTCCTCCAACATCCCCGTCGTTGATCAGGCGGATGCGTGCCCCTGCGGCCCGGACCTGGTCAATCAGATCCTTGTGGCGCGGCCGGTCCAGGATAACCACCGTCACGTCACTGCAATACAAAAACAGGCAATCATCATAGCCTTAACACTGCCAGACACTCAGCATACCTCAGTGCACAACCCTTGCCATCCACTTCATGTGCGCACACTCCACAACATGTCTTCCACCGTTCAACAAACACGAATTGAATACTTTACAGCCCCTACATGTACCTTCCTTTCACACGATCCTTTCATTCTGATCGGTAATTACTGCCTTGACTACACACAACACATGCTCTTACCACACCTACGGCAAACCTCGCCTGTCCTCACCTGACAGGCTTGCGCAGCGCACGTGCCACTTCCTGCAGGTTGCGCTCCACGGAGTAGTCCAGGCTGACCAGGTGGGCCGGCACCTCCGGACCCACGGCAAGCTTCTCCATGTACCTGTGGGGAGTGACCATGAGGACAATCTTGTGAATGCACGTGCACTTTGTGTACTGACTCCTCTCTAGTCGCATGAAACGTTGTAATACTTGATGCACCCTGCACATATGCACATATGCCTTAATATCAATCCTAAATCACTCCACTGGGTCTGCACGGAGTTGTGACACCTTAATGTACCCTGCACGAGTATCTTCAGATAACTGGGGGCCAGGCAATACCAGAAGTACCACCACAGTGCACCTACATGCATGGTCCAGGGTCAAACAGCGAGCCACGGGATGCCAGTGCGATGATGCTGATAGCGCCATTGCGACCCTGCAAACAATCAGCAGGCACAACTGTCTGTAAATGCGATGTTGAGCTGGGCCTGAGGCTTAAACGCATCCATGTGCAGGCACAAGGCATGCTGCATGTGACCAAGGTACCGCGACTGCTTTCAAAACGCAAACTAAGCCTGTGCAGCAAAGACTTTGATCACTGGGCCATTAATGATGCTCTCTACCTGTGCCGTCAGCGATGTGCCATCAAGGGGATCCACAGCGATGTCCACTTTAGGCCCCATGGAGCCATTTCCAATGCGCTCACCGCAGAACAACATTGGGGCCTGAATGCAGCGGACGAGCCAAAGTGAGGTGAAGAGTTGCTTCAAGGTGGGGTGACGAATGAAGTGTCTCCTTATATGCGTAAACAATCTGAGTGAAGCAAGTGGTACAATAACACTTGCAATAACAGTGGCTGCGGGCCTGTTGCGTAAAGAGAGGAAACATTGGAGCATTCACGCCAGTTGGACACTACGCTGTCGGACTGAATGGCTGCATGGTTGCAGGGTTTGGTCTGATCTGGGCTTCTCACCTCGTCCTTCTCGCCCTCTCCAATGACAACAACACCATCCATTGCTACACTGTTGAGCACCTTGCGCATCATGTCCACGGCAGCCTGCGGGCGACAGTCCACATATCTGAGGTTACGGTGTGTCGCACGCGTTTGATGCGGTGTCGGAGCGCAGGTCGGACGTACCTGATCTGCCGCATTCTTGTCGCCCTTGCCAAGCCAACGTCCCGATGACAAAGCTGCCGCCTCAGTCACGCGCACAATCTCCAAGGCCAAGTTCCGCTGTGGCCTGGAGTAATCGGGACCACCCTCCTCCTGGGGTGCGCTGCGAGGGGGCGTTCCACTTGCCCCTGAGCGCAACGACAGGCCTGATGGTAACAGCGCATTCCTTGCTTGTGGCAAGCAAACTGCAAACTGCTTTACTCAATACCAATGTATCAAACCCTGGTCGAGAGGTCCTACCTCTGTCTTACCTGCCACCACGCGACCGCGCCTGCTGCACTGTGGCTTGACTACAACAGGAAGCTGAGCTGCCATCATCTGTGCTCCCCGCAGACATTGCTTCTGAGCGTGCAACGCCATGCTTTACGAACAGTCGGTCAGAATGTTATGATCACAAAATCGAGATGCTAGCGCCTGTGATCTCCAGTAGAGATTCTATCTATGCCTGATTAGCGCCTGATGTGTTGCGATACGTAAATATCCGGTCTTGTTGGCTTCTCGGATCGCCTGTCGGTTGTGCGTCAGCTTTTTGTGACGCCAGCTCAGCAACGGATTCACACTAGGAAGCTTTGGCGGAAGACAGTCGGACGCAGTTGGAATACAGGTCCGCTTCTGATATTGAATGTGTCAGCTCAATGCCCACGCGGCACTGCAAGATGCAGGCACGGAAGGACGACCGGGCACGGCTCTACCGTCAGACAAAAGTTTGCCCATCGTATAGCCAGCTTATGACAGTGCAGTGCAAGAACTCACATTGAATTTGTATCAGGATACGCGAGCTCAACCTATGGATCGCACGGCGCAGACAAGGGGCACTCTGATCCTTTCAACACAGGCCGGGGTAATCAATAATAGCGTGCAGGAGCAACATGATGCTGGGTTCCAGACACCGCACAGGTGCACAGCCGGCATTGCACCGGCCACATCCATGCATTGGGTTTCATGCTGGGTTGGGCTGCTCTGTTGCCCCGTATCTTCGGGCCGCCATTGCGTATGACATGCGCTTGTTGCAGGCAAAATACCAGGACATCAAGCTTCAACTGTTGCTGTCGTTACTTTGCAATATCGTTCATGATTAAAGCCAGGAATTAAAGCCTCTGGTCCATGGCCTCAACTGATCAAACCTATGCGTTGAAGCAACGCCGAAAAACTATTGGTACCAGTCTCAGCCAGGTGACCAGCGTCAAATTGTTAGCTGCAGCAACTGAATGCAACAATTCTTATGTGTGGGCACGTGCAACTAGATTTGTGGGCAAATTAACACGATGACCATTGTATCACCCAGCACAACCCCCCAGGCCACAACAGAGCGGAATAGTGAGAGTCGTTTCTGCCACCAGATCAGAGAGCGAAACGAGGTCTGGGAGCAAAAGCTCTTTGTGCTGAGTGTTACAATGGTAATCGTGTCCATGTGCACACAACTGAAGGCTCTTGTTGCATTTTTATGTGTCCAGGATTGTTGCATTTACTGTTGCTGCAGCTGACAACTCAACGACTAGCAGACTCACGCTGAATTCCCGCCCAAGTCTGCATAGTCTCAATTCTGGTTTCTTTGCTGGGTTGGTAGCACTGGTGTCTGCACGTGAAAATACCTGACACCTCAAAGTATTGGACCGAGACTTTGGAAGGGCAAGGTGGCAATGCATTCAGACGTCAACTTGCCCGTTCCTTATCTGCAGATGGTGAAGGTCTAGCGTGCACAACAGTGTGTCTGCACGACTGGGAAGAGTGGATGGGATGAAGGATGGTGGTAGGGGTACACACTCAGGGTCAGGGTGGCTGTCCTAAGAAAGGCAGCCAAACATCACACGCTCAGGGTGGCAACCCAGTGACATTGACATTGACGCCACCACTGACATGACTGACCAGCTCCTCTGCAACCTTAAATCATGAACTAATGATGTCCATGCAGACTGCAGCGGCAGGCGGTTGAGAATGGAGGACTAGTCAGTGATAAGGTCGAATTTTCACACAGTCGTACAAATATGCTAGCAAGAGTAGACACGCGTGCTTAGGTAGTTTGTACTGTTTGTATGTGGGCAGAACATTGTTGACATTCAACTGACGTCGACCTTCGCGTGTGTTTTTTATGGTTTGATGCAATTGTTGTCCTAGCCAAGGGGGCACTTAGAAAGGCGCTTTGTGGGGTGATAGCCACAAGTGACTCACCAGCCCTTGCTGACACGCGTAAATTCCCCTTTACAAGCTCACAGCAATGGATTCAATGTTTGCCGCAGAAGACTCTCTCCTGCAGTACAAGATTGAGCCATTTGCGTGGACGTGCTTCCTGATGTGCACTCTCTCCTTGTAACTCTCGGGCACTGCTGCGTTTATATTGTTGGCTGTTTGGACAAGTGGAAAAGCGGCAAATGGAATAACTGCAAGTCAATTGCACCTTTGCCCAGTCCATGGCCTACAGGCAGAGGCAGCTCCTGCACAGGTATTGGGCAAGGCCAGCAGCAGGAATTCTTAGCCCTAGCCGTCACAGCTTGCTATCAAATTCTGTTTGTCTCTGAAACTCAGCCTAACAAATCAAAATCACAGATATCATTGGGCATTTGCACATGCCGCTGGCCCAAGGCCTGGCTTTACCTGCAACAAGGACTAAAATGGAGAATCACGAGCAAGCCCTTGTAGAGCAAAAGCTATGAGCAGAGAACATTGGCACGGGCGGGAAATGGATCAACCGACTCGACGTCAAAATGTCCGTTCCTTGTCTGCTGGTAGTAATGGACTAATATGCAATATTATCCGGGCACAGGTGGCCTACTCCAACAGTCTCAGTACCAGCATCCATGTTTTGTTCGAAATCCGAACGTGTGCTGTCAAGGTGAGCCGCCGCCCATGTCCATGGATGGAGCATGGACTTTGATGTCCAACCCTGATGGTCACACCCTGACGTGATTTGGCCTCTCAAGCAGCGAAAGAGCTTGAGAACGCAGTATACAATCCCCTGCTGTGCCGGTGGCGGTAGACAGGCCATGGAGTGAAGTTGCCAGATCGCCCCAACCACATGCATGGAGTATCAGTACACCACCTGATGTGAGCAGACAGCCATGCACTCGACAGGTCTCAGCTGCATGCGGTAAGCAAGCGGTCCCACGCTTGGGCATGCAGCCTGCGCACTCCTTTCTTGCATGTGCATCACGGGAGGACCGAAGATATCAGAGTCTGGCCTGCTGGCTTCTATATGAGCTTCCCCAATTGGTAGCAAGCAGCATAGGGGCATCCCCCAACCGAACTGACTGAAGTACGTTGGTATGCTGCGGACCTTGCACACGATCAGCGTCAAGGTGGCGCCCTTCGATGCGTCATGACGTCATGTGTGAGAGTTACTCTATCGGATTCTGAGACGGAAATAGGGCATGTCGTTGTACTGTGGAGGGTGAATGTCCGTCACATCCGTCACAGGCCGCTTATAGACTGTCTAGCTCAGGTCGTTGACTGCCGCTCCCAAGGGCCAGGCAGCCTCGATGTTCTGGCCATTGTACTCAATTTGCTTCACCTGCAGGTCACCACAGGTGCACAGTCATAGTCAGCGCAAGGTTGATTGTGCAGCAATTGTGCGATTGTGCAGCATCATCGCTATGATGCGCTCTCATGATCACCAGAGACGGCAAAAATTGCGCATCGCCTTATCATGCTGCCCAATATCATCGCCTTGATGCACTCCCACTCACAATTGCACACACATGGCATGGTGACGGTTCACAAACGGACAGACGATCCATACATGGCACTTGAAACGTACCAGTGTGATCTGTTCACTCGGTGGCAGCTTGAAGCCCGCCAGCATGAGCTGCACACAGTACGTCATGTCAGCGCACATGTAGGGCGCGCCCTCCGCCTTGACCCGCGGGAAGGCCTGGGTTAGAGCGGCTTCGTCCTGCTGGGCGCACACGCTCATGGCCATGTTGGCAAACTCCTGCAAAGCACCAACCAAGCACGTGAAGTCACCACGCTTGTTAACGAAAGGAAACAAGAGCCCATGGAAAGCGAAGGTATTAATGCTGCTGCTGACGTTTAAAAGGCACTGCTGCCTGTGGTTGTTGCACAGCACAGGTCGTGAGCAATGCAGGATCAGCTGCGCAGCGGCGGCAGGGGTGCCAGCTCTGAAGGCAATGTGTATCCAGGCCAGCGTCGTCAATCAGCGTCAGCGCATGGCGTGTGGCTGTCAAGGTTGCTAACTGGTCCTGCAAGGCCTGTGGCCATTGCAAGCAGCAGGCAACGTGAACCAACCTTGCAAAGCAGACAGCCTGACAAAGCGTTCAGAAAGAGATAATTGTGTTAGCTCTCCCTGGAACCTGTGCAGTTGCACTCACCGTTGGGTTGGTTGTCCAGACGGTTGCCCTCTCGTCCTTGATGATCCCGCTGTCAAAGGCGCGGTCCCAAAAGTAGGATGAGATGTAGTAGGGCGCGTTGGCGGGGCGCTTGCCGTGCCACACGCCACTGAACGTGCACTCCTCCTGCAGGCAGGGAATAGACAGACGAACAGAGACGTCCTGAGCGTGTCATGCTTGATCTGTAGAGATCACACGGCCTGTGTAGAAGCCTTACGCTGAAGTCCCACAGCTGTCTTGGGCTCGGCTTGCAACCTGATATCAAGTGCCCTGACCCTGCCACAAAGCCCTAGGCGCATGTGCTCAAAGCCCTAGGCGCATGTGCTCATGCGCGTCTGCTCCAAGACCAGTAGGCTGTCTATTATGCTTCACATGGCCTTCCTTCTTCACTTCGCGTTAGCGCAGACAAAACAGCACAAGACCCCCGGTCCAGTACCATCATGCCGCGGGCTGAGCTGGTCTGCCTGCTTTTCTCGTGTGCAGTTTAGTCAGCTGCTATCCGATAGCCCACCTGAGGCGCTGCACACTCTTTCTTTACGTCCAATGCATCCACATTGATCGCTGTGCACTGCTTGAAGTTGGCTACGTCTGCGGCTGCCTTGATGGCGTAGTCCTTGCCCGCATATTTGTACACACTGTCTGAACCCTGTGGGTGGACAGGGACACAGACGAGAAGCAGATAATTGGCATATGTATTCAATTAGCTGAGGGCTAGAATCATGGATAGTGGTTTGGGGAAGCCAACACCAAACTAGGATCAGTGATGCACATTGCGAACAGGACAGCTGTGGAGGTGATCCTTTGCCAGGCACGGATAATGATTCTTTAGGAACTGAGGTAAATCTCAGGCTCTCAGACGACCTCAGACGCCTCAGAATGTCAGAGTGATGGCCAAGGTATGAACTCGCTGCCAGGCTTTTCCATCTCCGCAGGTCAAGCATACGACCTCTGCTGACACCAGTTGATATTGCTGTTTGTAACTGGCATGTCTCTGGCCAGAAGCGTATGGCTCCAACGACCCTACTCCACCCCAGCCCTGGCCCTAGCATACCTTGCCGTAGCAGGGGTGTCCCTTGGCCTCCTTGTTTGTCTCGATGACCTTGGCACGTGCTGCCATCAGACCGTAACCCAGGTAACTGCAACAAACAAGACAACCCACTCTTTCACCTTCTCAGCTCCCTCATGTTGCTTGATTCATCCCTCGTGCTGATCGCATTGCACATGGCATCAACAGACTACACCGCATTCCCTCTGGCTCTCAGGTCCCTCGCATGAATCGCACGGCATACACACTCTCCCTCTTTCTCCTCCTTGTGTGCCCTCGTACCAATCGCAACTCACGCAGCAAACGCGGCGTAAACAGGTAACAGGCTATGACGCTTGTGCGCAGCGCATCTGAGCGCACTCATTACATCCATCATACACAAAACCACACACGCCGTCATGACCACGCTGGATATAGTAGCCTGCAACTACTGGGCCCCGGCTCGTCCCACCCACTTGGCATCACTGACCTGTGCACGTACACATGGTAGGACTTGCCCCCTCCATTGAGCTTGGTGACCGACTCCTTGGGTGCTGCCTTGGCCTGCTCCGATGTCATGGCAAACGCTTCCTGCATGGCATGGGGAGAAATGATCCACACAAAAGGCCTCCAGGGAACATGTTGACCTGGCCTTCCATGTTTGTGCACCTTCAGCTGTGTGTCAGAGATCCCTTCGATCTGCCATGCTGCACCAGCGCCACCACCCCATCGCATGCTTGAGGGCTGTTGTTGCTAACACGAAGTCCATCAGCCACTATCACCGACACACTTTGAAATCCCTGTGCTGCTCAAGCGTCACTGGTCTGCTCATTGCACGCCCTGTTCCCCAACCACTATCACCACAGCACACATATCCCACACATGGGGCCTTGAACTGTACCTAACCCCACCCTCCCCACCTGCACGGAGCCTCCCCCCAGGTCAATGGCCGACACTGTCTCCTGCGGCCCCGACCCCAGCCGGCCCAACAAGTAGTTAAGGGTCAGCCATGCGTACGCGCCCTCGTCCTTGCCTGCATACCAGCATGATGCACATAATCAGAACCGCTGGTCTCTGTTCATAATCTAGACAGAACTCGACCACATGGGTAACACCATTGTTGAGGGCCTCAAAGCCCTCCCTGCGCTTCAATTTTGCAACCACCGGCACTCACAAACACGCACAAGCGCACATATCAAGGCCGCTGGCTTCCCGCAACTGTTCTTTTGACCGGGTGCACAAGGAGGACTGCAGCAAGTGCGTCACGGCCTAGCATCCACCAGTCCACCCGATGTGATGATTTTCCATGGCCTAGTGTGGTCCATGTCACACCTAACGTGGTGTGGTCATGAGTCAACCCAGCTCCTGCACCCACCATCCATGATGCCCACAGCCCCTTCGGCCATCTTGAAACCCGTTGCATTGAGCGTTTCTGTAACGGCCAGCAGGATCTTGTCTGCCTTGTCTCCAGGGAGCAATCGCAAGCCTGCTGTGGCCTTCAGAGAGACGGGTGTGACCGCCTGCATCGCATCATATGATGACACTGTTCCGTTGTGCACATCTGCGACTCCAATAAGGCATTTGGCATGCAGTACGTACACTGCAGTGGCCAGCAGCTCTGCTGGGCAACCTTCCGGCGACAAGTCCAAACAGAACACAATAAAACACCTCTGTTGGCAACCTCAGGCTGTTCAATGTTAGGGTGTTGAACAGCCTAGGAATCATTGCAAACCCAACTCATTGAATGACATTCAGTATGCTGTAAGCTGGTTGGCCATGGGCAGTGTTAGGCTTACCTGCAATTCCTTAGGCACTGTCTTGATGGCTGTGTCAATCAGCGGCTGGAGCGAGGCCGCTGCCTTAGCGGGGTCGTCTGCGTACGAGCTGAGCCCGGGCTTGAGCTGCTCAAAGGTGTCGCTGTGAAGCTTCAGCTTGCCATTGTCCAGGTCAAACCTACATGTGAGGTGTGACCAGTGGACTAAGTCAGTGCTGTTATCGGTGAGTTTGAACTGTTGAGGAATTAAAGATGGAATACGCCAGGTTGATGACTGACACTACCCTGTTGGGATGCAATACTGCAGGGACCAATGAGTGATGGCCACGAACGGCAGGGCTTGACAGATCGCAGTGCCCTGCCTGCAAACTGTTAACTGCTTTTGCAACCCCAAACGCGGTTTCAGTCACCTCACAAAAGACATCCACATAAGACTTTTATTCAGCCGCCATCTGCATCTCGGCAGAAGTACACTACCTGCTTATCCACTCAGCTGTCAAGCTATACACTCGGCCAACTTTTGTACTGCGAACACTGGTCCCTTAAATGCATTCGCGTGAAGTTGGCACGTTGCCGCATGCACGAACGCACCTGAACACATGCACTCTGCTGCCTGTGCTGCCCGCATCAAACACGACTGCAAAGCGTGTGCCTGAGTTGTGGTTATGGAATTCCCTGATGTTGTGGCTCGGGTCTTGCGCCAGTGTCTGGGAGCGGGGGAGGAAAGCGAATACAGCAGCGATCAAAACCACCTGCAGAGGCAAAGCACAGCATGGGCTGGCATACAAATGTGGCGGGTAAGAGACCAGAATGCCGGTGATGTGCGTGCGATCATGGGACATCCCATGAAGGCCACTCATGATTGTCCAAGGAGCACAGCAAGAGGAAGCAGGGCAGCACTCAACACCGCTTCAAAGCCATCAATTGCCTGCCTAGACCCTGCTGCAGCTCAATCTTTGCACATCGTTTCGTGCATCTGCAGCTTGGGTATGCGCAGTCTACAACAGTGGCATGTATGACATGTTTGACTGTGGATGTGTAGATTCACACTGTTGTGTTGTCAGGCCGCAGGTACAGAGCTGGGCTGTAGCTGCCTGGGGTGTCCCGTCTCACCGGGATGAGCAGCACGAGAAGAACTCCACGGTACCTGCAGCAGCAACATGTACGGAAGTCAAGCAATGAGTACATGGCGGAGAATAATCGCATGAAGGGCTGAGTGAGTGTGAGCTTGCATGGGGCAAGGTGGGCTTCACCTCACAAAAGCACGAGTACGTTGCTTGCTAGTGCCCCAGCAGTACCTCCACAGTGAGTCTGAAATCCCGTCCGGCCGCTTCATTTGGCCTCCTCGCTTCAAATCCGTTTGGCCGGCGTAACCTTGCTTAGGGCCTTTTGCGAGCGCGGCCCGCTCGCGCACGCGATTGTGAGGCTGAGGAGGTATCCCTTTTGATTATTGAACAAGATCCCTGTACAGCATTGAGCGATCTGCCACCTTCAAATTACAAAGCCGGCAATCACGGCCACGGCGAGTGCGCAACCCTTGCAGCCACTAGCGCACTGGCTGGCACAGCAAGCAGCGCTTCATGCCTTGTGCTCGAATCGCTTGACGACGAAGGCTTTCCGTTGGCCGTTGGCCATTTGGAGGTTTCTCAGTGTCAGGGCTTTCACTCGCTCGGGCTTGCAAATATACGACCTGCTTGAGCAAACGATTTTTGATTGCGCTAACGCGTGAACCCCATGTCTTTCACCCTGCGATCGTCAGTAGGAGCGTGTGCTGCATCACCATGCTCGAGACGACCAGGTGCGTTTAACAAGTCACTGCAGCCAGCCCTGAATCCATGCAGCCTGTCGTGTGCAACATGACCTCCATGTGTCGACAGATCAGTGTGAGCGTTGGCAAACCCTGATGCTGAACTTCTGCGCTGCAGCCACCAATGCTGGGCCGCTTCACGCATCAGCTGCGTGCAGCAGGAACAGCATAACCCCTTTGGCCACATGGCAGCGGCCCACCCCAAACCGTGATGAGGACTTCGTCAAGCCCAGCTGGGTACCTCAACCCAACACAGTGCCTGACTTCCAGCCATCGAGGCGGGAAGAGCAACCACTGTACGCCCCACCCATGCCTGAGTTCACACCTGCAGAGCGGCCTGATCAGGGGGCTCCAGAGCTTCCTTCAGGTGCGGTCTGAATTCAAGGTGTGATGAAGGTGATGTGTGCAAGCCGGCCATACTCCAGAAACAGCAAGGGATCAAGCCTTGGATTTAATCTTTGGAATATGCGCACGGACTAGTATCATACTCGTATTAGTTGCGGGCTTCTGTACTGAAAGGTCGTGAACTTGGACGTCTGTGTAGCCTCATCAGGCAGACACCGTTTTGTAGCTTCTGTCCTGGGTCATGGGATGTACACGATTGAAGCCTTGCCTTGGTTGTAATGCTGAAATGAGAGCATGTGCATGCTGTTCTGCAACCTGGTGTTATCAACATGTCAACTCGACAAGCGATCCGTTTCTGGCTGCAGGTCCCAAGATGCCTGAGAGGCGGCCTGACCCCATCCCAGCAGGCAACCCCAAGAAGGAAAAGCCGCCTCAAGAGACGGAAAAGCGCGAGGCGCCCCCAGCCAAGACAAAGGAGGCCCCCAAGCAGTGATCATGAGGTCTTGAGAGTTGGGGGTGCGTTAGGGGCTTAGGCATGTTTACATACCAGTGAAAAGTATAAGTTATCGCTGGTGACGCTTCCAACGCCTACATGGCCACGATCACCACTGCCACACACTGGCCATGTGTTTACAAAAAAAGGCGAGGCGAGTTCCTGCATTGCTGACCTAACCAAGCGTTCCACACACACGCAGCATTGGTCCACCCTTGCCCGTAGCCCATCAGCCACTCCACCCATGCTGCATTGAGCACGCCTGTGTGCCTCATAGGCATGCACCTCTCTAACCTTACCTGGGTGGGCAAGTCACTCAACGTGTCAAGCTCAGCCTTTTGCTGGCGCTGGTGCAGCCATGGCGCATTTTATTGTGACATGGTGTGGTTTGTACGCTACATGACTATACGCTGTACGACACAGCTGGAGTGTGGCCACTGACACCAAGGGAGGGAAGCAAGCCCGTCCAACTAGCCATGTTCTTTCCGCTTACGTGAATGGGGGCAACCAGACCTGTCCCACTCCCAACCAACCCATGTCTGAGCACTTTTGTCAAAGGTTTGCCACGTTGAATGGGCTGATGCACATGCATGCATAAGTGGACAGATTTTCTGGTTGCTCAGTAGGGGATTGTCGTGCATTGGTAGTTTTGCTGTGAGCACTGAGTCTGAGTGGTTCTGTGATGTGAGAGATTCTATGTAGGTGGTGGCTTTGCGTACAAGCTCTGCAAACTGATTGTGCAGCACGTGCACTGGCTTGTTAAAAAAACACGGTGCATGAGAACAACAGCTTGGACTTTTCTGCCAGGCACGCACGCACAAGTTGATTGTTGTGCGAGGGGGGTTTCTATTTTGTGTGAAGCTTTCCCACTGTTGGGATTGACACCTGAGCCCGCACTCAACAGCCAGCACGTTTGGGACCGATCAGCAGGGCCAGCAACACACAGATGGTGGAGAACAGCAGGAGAATGTAACCGTGGTGTAGGAGCTCTGACCATGCGCTCAGGTTGTTTTTGTGTTCCTGTGACATTGCGACTGGCTGCAGCACACTGCGACTGGCTGCAGACATGTTCACAGTTTGGCAGGTCGAGGGAAAATGGCATGGCACAGCCGCATCACGGACACTGCACATGGCCTCACATCTCTGCTATACCTCTTGGCGCATTTCCGTCCTAAGTGGCATGGCATGGCATGCTGTTCATCCGTGCGGTTTGGTATGCACAGTTCATGGTGGAGCAATTGAGTGCCACCAGGCACCAACGCCTTTCCGTGGTGTATTTACAAGGCAAGAAGGCTATCACTAGCTCACGGCATCCAATCACATGAGGGGAGGGATTCCAACAAAAATCCAATCACACTGGCCAAAAGTGCACAGAGCGACGGGCTAGTGGTCTGACCTCTCTCAACCTGAATGCCCTTCTTGCCATGTAATCACAGTACGTCATGCCAAGGGGCGTCCACCACTCTCTTGGGCGTCAACCTTTCAAATTTGAACAGTGACTGAAAATGAGGTCGCCACACGTTTCGTTCCGGAATCGCTGATTTTTTTGCGGAACAAAAAAGTCGCGACACTGCCTTGAAAACAGGACTAGTGTTATTATTCCATAAGCCTGACTTATCTTGCTTAGATCAGCCACTGTCGATGTCGACCATGCTGCGCGGTTCGCTCGCGCACACAGTTGCGACGATTCCGCATGAAAAAAGATCAACAGCCGCTGTAAGAGCCTCTGCTGCACCAACTTCGGCAAACACATCCGGTGTGTGCCAGATGCGGCATCGGATTGTGTGACATGGCGTATGGCGTAGGACAGTGAACCCATAGGAGACCCATGTTGGGGTCTCAGGTTGAAATTCAACTGTCTTCACTCCCCTCAACAGGTTCATGCATGGCTAGAAAAAGGTACAATAGCAACTTCTGCATATCGGTATTGTGTGAAGCTGTGGTGTGGGCCGGTCTATCGGCAGTTTTTTTCTGGCTGGGATGGCGCTGAGCCAAAAACATGAAAGTACCCGACCGGGCCGGACAGGCCACCGCGTCGGGAGCTGTCAAGCGCAGATGTTTGATAACGGTAAAAATATGGCATGCTTTTAACCTAGAAAGGAAAAAATAGTTTTTGAGTTTATTGCACATGCAGCCCTAGGGTAGGCAAGATTGGGTTACGAATGTGATGATAGTTGAAGTGAGTGTGATGGTTGATGGCCCACTTTAAATGTCTTGGTTGTTGCAGGCGCGCCAGGTCCGAACTCTGCCGGCCCAGACTCAGCAGCGATCAATCGCATCCAGGCAATTCTGAAGAAGGGGCATGAACACCATGGACAGGTGCAGTGCGGACTGCAGGACACAATGAGGTTTATCAATCACCACGTTACCAGCAATGTCAATCTAGCCTAGGAATACGCGCACACGATGTTTTACAGGCAGGCCAAATGTGTTGTAGAAGGGTACGCACAACTCGGAAGATTAGCACAACACACACACACACACACACACACACTGCTGCGCCTCCTTTTCCATCCATGTCTATCCAGGGAAGGGCTTCAGGATACTCTTTGGCAAACAAATTCTATCAGACGGCCTGTGATGCAACCAACACACTGGCATCTGGACTCATTTTGTTGCAGGGCAAGGTCTTGGTTCTGCACATGGAGGGCCCTGGCCGCCGCATGACTGTAGGCCATGACATGGAGCACGTAGGCAACCTGTCAGGCCAGGCAGTTCGCTCAGTCGACTACTCACTATATGGGTGACAACCTGTACGGTGCGGCCTTAGCTGCTTGTGAAGCACAGCAGACAGCGGATATGTGGGCCATGCACTGCTCTCACCTTGACTGCCTGCACTCAGAGTTGGCACCTGGTGTTATGGCCCACACAGTTTTTGCGGCTGCTGCTGCCTCCATTGCCATTAAGTCAACCATTTCCCATTTATCCAGTGTTCTGTTATTCACAATTCTTGGTGGTCAACAGACCCACCATGGGGTGCAATACCCCTTACGGCTAAGGTCACTACGTGCTTCATGGTGTGCACTCCCTCCTTGTAAGCTGCCCTCAGAAAGCTCATTATATTGTACTTACTTTTCGGGTACATACTGGGGCCTACCGTCAGGCCCAGGGTGAATTCATTTTTTGTGATGATGCAGCCAGGAGTGTTGGACGTCCGATATGTTTACGTGAATTGTGCTCATGGTATGCTCTCCCATCATCTAATGCATTGAGGCCGGTAAGGCATTGGTAGGCGCAGCAGCTGTGGCGTTCTGTCCGGCAACATACAACCAGCTGCCACCTGCCTAGCAGGTATGCCATAGCAACAGAGTAAATGGGACTCAGGGGAGCCCACTGCCCTACATCCACTGCAGTGACATATCAATTGACGCACCTGACCAGGTTGTGTCGGCAACAGGGTATAACCCTCGGAGCACATTGGCCTTCTCCTGCTTAGCTGTTGCGATTGGTTTTGACAAGCTTGCTGGGTAGGGGCCACCACAGCCCACGTAAAGCGCGTGCCACCGTCTGCCGGACGTAACAGCCAGCATGTCTCTAACTCTACAGCATGACATGCACCGCATGTCCACTGGCATTGCTGCACGTCGTGGTACTGTTGCAAGCAGTTATGTACGGCGATTTCCGCGCTCCAAAAAAAGTGTGAGATTTGCACCGGCTGCACGTGGACCGCGGTTCACGCATTGCGATGCAGACACACGCACTTACCAGAAGATCATTATCGCATAATCAGAACTCCTTTGGCTGATTTGAGTGCATTTGGACGAGGCTACTTTAGCACGCTGGGAGCCCAGGCCACGCAATTCCCGCTGACGCGAACATTGTGACATGGTGCGTTCCGATACGCAACATCTCAGACATTCAACGGCGTTTCGCGTCATGTACCGTAGGCCATGTACGTTCATGCGTTTCATCGCCATGTGGCATTCATGTCCAATCATCATGTGACAATCGTCACTCTGTCCTGCATGCACCTGACAATACCGCATGTTTCATGGCGAGTGCCACATGCATGCAGGGCCTGCTCATGCTCTGATGTCACTCCATGTCACGTGCATGTCGCACAGGCATCCTTAGCTATTATGCTACGCGTCACACAGGCATCATGGGCTTCTACAGGCCGCAATCAAGAGATGCACATCAACTGCTGAATGGGCACGGGTGGTCGATCGCTGCAACCAACGTTATTCAATCAACCCAGGCTCATTGTGTTCTCATCCAAATGCAGAGGCCGCTTTCCGTCGTAGTCCTGGCTGGAGAGGCGGGCAGCCCTGCTCTCAGCACGTTGGGAGGGAAACGTGCCCTTGAGTGAGTCACAGCATGCCAGTGTTGGGTTTGTTGGAAGAGGCTTTCATGCTGACAGCCGACAGGTTGCACAGGAACAATGCAGTAGCAGCAGTACTACGTGTATGAGGCAAGGTATTACACTTGCAGAACAGGTCACGCTTTCACACCTCTGCACATCTGCATCTCAGTGTGAACCCGTGCACATCCGCCGCGTAGCAGGAGTCAGGGTGGTGACCGTGTTGAGCTTCATGACTGTTCCACCGATGCCCTCTGGTAGCCATGCAAACCTCTCAGAGCCTGGGCTTTCAGCACTGGCAAAAGACATTGTCTGCTCAGCAACTACCAGGTTCTTTGCAGCATTGCACATTCCAAGGACCCTGATTGTTGTGACCAGACCCAGGAAGGCGGTCACACAGTGTGATAGGCTGTGCTCAAGAGTCCCGGTCATCAAGTGATCGTGTCGTCGGGTTGTGTGCGCAGGTTGATCCTGATGGCTGCCGGCAGCTGCCGCCGGCTGGTACCGCTGGCCCAGTCCGTTCACGTGGTGCTGCCTGCCGCTGCGGCCGTTCAGGCCACCACACAACTGCAGGGTGAGGGTCACGCCGGACTCCATGCGTGTACAGTGTGCATGAGGGAGGGTACAGGGATGTGTGTGAGCCCATCCCAAAGCATCCATGCAATCGCGTGTTCGTGGCGGTCATCCCAAGAACTGGCCATGGGTATCGTGCCCAGCGCGGTTTTGAAAACAAAGAAGAACGTGGGGCAGTTCTTATGTCCAGCACTAAAACCAGTGTATGTGGTGGTAAAGCTGCTGTAGTCTTGGCTGTGCCTCCCGTAGTGAAGGAAGGTGTTGCACTGTGTAAGCACAACCAGTCGCAAGGCAACCTGGGCCCTCAAAGTAACGAGTTGCATGGTTCACCAGGTGCATGAGTGCTCTGCATGCAGCGGGCGTCCCAAAAAGGAACATGCATGATCAATTGCAAAGGCCTATGCTATCCTTGCTTGAATGGATGCTATGCTGCAACAGTCATTCTTACGTGAAGTCGATCATGACCATGCTCATGGCAGTCACGTGCGTGCTCTGCATGCGCGCTGCAGGCTTCGGGCTGGGTCGTGCCAATGTGATCAGCAATGGGGTGATCAGCCCCGGTGACTGGCAGGGAGAGATGGAGGACTTGAAGCTGGCACTGACCTCCACCGGTAGGCGGGGACAGGCACACAGGGACATGCCAGAGCATGCACATGCTCAACATTCCTGAGGCATGCACATGCACATGGAGTTCTCTTGCCATGAGGACCCACATGGGGATTCTATCAGTGCAATGGGGTTGACGACGGAGCCCAATCATGAGGCCTCTGTGTGATGTTGCTTGGGGCACAAGGGCTGTGTGCGCATTGGACTGTGCAATGAGTAATGATGGCATCTGGCGAGGGGCGTTATTTTGCTTTGCTCATAGCATCAGGAGCTATCAAGCATTGCTTTCCTAGCTTTTGACTGCTTGTTCTCATGGTTAGTTGGTCGTGCTCCATGCAGGTGTCAAGCACCACGTGCTTGTAGTCAGCGCCAACCGGCTCACCTTTGCACCTGGCTACAACTTCCAGCGCCTTGTGGAACATGGACTCACACGGTACGTCAAATGGCTCATGTCATTGGAAATAAGTGTGACATGACACAACATCATAGGCTAATGGAGTGCATGGCAAGGAAAGTGCCAAGTAATACCGTGTGTACATGTCTGAGGCGAGGTGAGGGCTTTGCATGGCAAGGATTGAGCAGTAGTACCAGGGCATCAACTGAGAACATGCAGCGAACGTTGCCTTGTGCTTACTTTGTCACTCTCTCTTCTGTGAGCTGTTTACTCTAGCCACATACAGAAACCATATCAATATGTGTGCATGTTGCCACGCTTGATCAAAAGAGCTCGCTGCCAGCCACATAGCAACTCACTGCATGCAGGGCCCGAATCTTCCACGTACAAAGCAGGTTCCACATACATTGCATGCAGGGCCC